>JBBPFP011265938.1:0-10360 GCA_037974795.1 Kaempferia galanga
TTAACTGATTTATTCAAAATTTTGATGAATTTACATAAAGTAAAATCGATTCGACTGACTGATAGGGGTAAAATTAAAATGAGTACATGATTTCGTAATTTTAAAATTTTCTTATGTGATTTAGTAATTTTGAAAAGTTATCTACATGTATCCAAACAAAACTTTGATTCCACTCTTTATGTGATAAAAACTTTGTTTTTACTCCCTCCTATTCCTAATCAAACCATATATATACACACACCTGATTTTTGATATTTTGTACCTAATATAGTGCATTATATACCTAAGATCTAAACTTAAAGCTTACATTCTAAACTCTAAACTCTATACCCCAATGTTAAAATTTTTTAACTTATATTTTGTTGTATATATAAAAAATATGATTTTATAGTGTGCAAAACTAGGGAGTTAAAAAGCAAGATTTTCAGATTAGGATTAAACGTAAAGTTTGGTAAAGGTAATTTGCATGTATATATAAAGCATAGAATTATCAGAGGTATTTTTTTTAGTTTAGTTGTTTTTTGTGTTTAGGCGATTGACGTATTTAGTTTATATATCAATGTGGATTGAATGTTTAATGTAATTAAAGGTTTTGATTTTTTTAGTATTCTTTTTAGAAAAAATTAAAAGGTTGGAAGGTTTAAGCTTTCATCATGTGTTTGAGGGCAATTAATGCAACTTAATTATTTTCCATCCGTTTTATAAATCCATCCAATTCAATTGACACCACAAAAAAACATTTTTTTACAGAAAATATTTGTCCACCAGCTGGAGCAACAAATAGGAGAAAAAAAAATTATTCCTGAGCTGTTTTTTCTTCAAAAAAGAAAAAAAATACATACTTGTAATGCTTTACTAATTTAATGTATTAAAAAATGTCATTCTTGTTTTAGGATTAGTGGGGAAAATGCACTATATTAACTACTTCTTTCTAATTACAAGTTCTTATGTTATTGTATGAGATAGCTTATCAAATTAGCATGTTTACTTTGATGGAGGTACCCACGGGCGGCCGATGGTACTCGGATTGTGGATTTATTACATAAAAATAGGGTCGAATCTCTTGAGAAATAAAATCTCTTCCACACAAAGAGATGCTACTCAATTATCATGATTTATCTTCCTTCTAAATGTCTTAGAGGAAAGAGGAGAGGGACTTGGATAAAGGCATTACTTTTTTTTTTGCCACATGTTTACTTTGAGAGAGAGAGAGAGCAGGAACCCATGGTGCAAAGATGGCACACAAACCTATTGTTTACTTCATAGGAACGGAGAGGTTCTACTGAATTAATTAAGTCTCCTCCAGTTAATTGACCCAATCAAAATTTTCCTTTTTTTTTTTTCCTTTTTTGAAGAACAAATAATGAATAGTTTGCACGACTTTGGACATGGAACTCAATAACGTTTCTAGTTAATTTGACCCTCATTTTGTAATACTTTAAAGACAGCTATAGACACATAACTATTCACTGTCTGATTTGACATTTCATCTATCCTTTGAGACTCTCCACTTCCACATCCCTAAAAAATATTTCTATAATTCCACTTATATATACCTTTCATCTCATCCTCCTTATGATCTTTTGGAAAGTTATCATGGATGATCTTGATGAATAGTTGTTCCATTTAGGTATTAATTAATTTGACTATATATCTTGAGTCTTTCGTTGTATTATTTTGGCTTTCTCTCGAAGTTTATTAATTTGTTGGTAATTCAGAAGCTGCAGAGAGACAACTGTTCGATAGATCCATAATCTTACAAGATGAAGGGCCTCTTCAAAGGGATGAGATACATCTCTCAAATCTTTGGTGATTCATAATCTCCTAATTTGTATAGCGTTTAGCTAGCTTCTTGTGTGTCTTTCTTACCACATGAAGTAGTGCAGTGGTGCAGCAGAAGGAGCATGAGATGGAAATAGGGTACCCTACAGACGTGAAGCACGTAGCTCATATTGGCTTTGACAGCCCTTTCTGGGTATTTAATTTGTTCTTTTCCTATAGCTAGAGATGAACAGATTAATTAGATATTTAATTGAATGTGTGCATACATTGATCATGCAGATGGATGAGTTCAAATCGGCATCAGATTTCTCAGGTTCCCTTAGCAATTATGGCTCAGCTGTGGGGGATTCCTGGGCTTCTCAAGGTATGCCTGCCTTCAGTTTCATGGCTCAGAGATCTGTTAATTAACGAGGCCGCTTGTTCATGGCAGATTTTGATCGGCAGAGAGACATCTTCATGGACCCGCCTTTGCCGCGCATACCAAAGGCCCCGAAGAAGAAGAAGAATAAGAGCAAGAAGAAGACGACGGAGTCGTCGTCGTCGTCGTCGGAGCAATCGTCGGTGAAGCCGACGGAGTCTTTGGTTTGATTTAATTAAAAACTATGAGTTCGTCGGAGTGTTGATTTCATTTATATTTGTTAACAACTACTGTTCGTTGTAAATGTAAAATGAAAGGTAAAATTTTATACATTCATTCTTTTGATAAACTAAAGAACACGCAATGCCTGATCGAGAGCTCGAAGCAGCTAGCACAAAGCAAAGCATAACTTTGATGCAGCTAGCAGCCTTTATACTTTGCTCCGGCGGCCAAGTTTTTGGAAGGGTCTACAAATACCCTAAACCACGAACACTGCATTTCATCCTCGACCTCAGTACATTTTTCATTCTTCTTCTTCTTCTTCCTCCTCTCGATCATGGCGAAGAAGTCCTGCAGTGTCCTCCTCCTTTTGCTCGCCTTCGCTCTGTTCTTGTCCTCTGCTCGCGCCACGCAGTTCAAAGTCGGAGGGTCTCGGGGCTGGTCTGTGCCCGACCCCACTGCCATGTCGTACAACCAGTGGGCCCAAAGGAATAGATTCCACGTAGGAGATTCTCTATGTGAGTTTTTATCTAACAGAATATTAAACTTAGTTATGAACATTTAGCTCGATCGATCAGATCATTTACGATGATTCCTCTGTGCGTCCTAGTGTTTGTTTATCCAAAGGACAGAGATTCGGTGCTCGAAGTCGACCAACATGCCTACGACACGTGCAACACGAGCACGTACGTGAAGAAGTACGACGACGGGAGCACCGTCTTCACGTTCACTCGATCGGGCGCTTTCTATTTCATCAGCGGCGTCGAATCTAACTGTCTTAGAAATGAATCTCTCGTGATTCTTGTCATGGCAAATCGGACCAACCGCCACCAACTGAGCCCCTCGTCGCCGCCCGCAGAGGCTCCAACGCCGTCGTCTTACCCTCCGCCGCCTTCGGAGGCGCTCGAGCCGTCTCCGTCGCCGCCGCCGTCGCCTTCGCCTCCGTCTCCGCCGCCGAGCCCGAGCGAGGTCACAGTACCAGCCGCTGAGCCTGCGCCGGCGGGGGAGGAGCCCAACAACCCACCTCCTCCCCCTCCAAACGGGGCCGCCTTGAGGGTGGTGGGATTCATGGGCCTGGTTGGACCCTTATTTGGGCCGGCCTTATTCTTCTTCCTTTGACGATGAGATGGCGTCGTATCGTTTTAATAATTTTATTATTATTATTATTGTTATTATTTTGAGTGTGATCGTTCGAATAAACTGTAAGTTAAAAATGGAGCATAATTTGAGTGCATCCTCGGCGGCCCACCGAGTTTTCTGAATTGATTAACAGGTTTCATAATTTATTAATTATTAAAAGGCATATTAATTTATTATGATAGAATGAAAATATTAAATAAATTAGTGGTTTTTTAATAATTATTGTTATATATTTTTTTATTTTTGGTAAATTGTAGATTCTCTGGGCGTAGATAGCCGGGGACGACGGAACGGGTACGGCATTTGTAGCACAATTCAATGCGTCGGGAAATTAAACATTTTTTTTTTAAAAAAAAGCAATTTATCGAACTCGTCGGGGTTTTATTTATTTTTTTATTTATGGCAATGTCCGAATATTTAGGCGACGTATTGACCGTGGCAACGCCAGATTTTAACGTCCATCCATCGGACCAGTTCGCCAATCGCTTTCCTGTCGAACGATCAATTCCTCTCCGCCCTTTCACGTGATCTCCGTGGTTTGTATTTATGCGTGCTTCTCTCGCTCGATCCTCGCGGTGTTCTTGGTTCATCGCTCGATCGCGGTTCTTGCGGCGGCGGCTGGCAGAGCAATTTGAAAGCGATATTTTTTTTTTGTCTTGGGACTTCTTTCGCTGCGAAAAGCATCGAAGTTGCTAGATTTTGAGGTTCTCGGTCAGTTTCCTCGTTGTTATCGGCGCGAGGGCTCGATCGGATCGCTTTCTGTTTGTTTTTATCGGTTTCTCCGCCTTTCCGGCTCATAAGGTTCTCCTGTGATCGCCTCCGGAGGTCGCGTTGCTTGTGAAGATGATCTCCTCCGTGAGTCAGTCCGCCGCCGGGATTGGTGTTTGCGATCTCGTCCGGCTCAAGGCGCCATGTGTCAGGCCTCGGATCGCGCCAGTTCACGCCGGGTCTGCGATAAAAAACCTTGATTTGTCGCTTTCCACCAGGAAACCCCTTTATCTCGCGTCGCCGGAGCAATCTGGGTTTGGATTGCTCCGCCGCGATGGGACCTTGTCGGCCATCAGGCCCCGTGGTCATGATTTCAAGTGCGAGGCCTACGAAGCTGATAGATCGGAGGTGCCTGAGATTTCCCCTGAGCAAGCTCGTTCGGCTTCGGTCCAAAGGGTGAAGATTGGCATCTATTTTGCTACCTGGTGGGCTCTCAACGTTGTCTTCAACATCTACAACAAGAAGGTCCTCAACGCCTTCCCGTACCCTTGGCTGACCTCGACCCTCTCCTTGGCGGCGGGTTCCCTCATAATGCTCATTTCCTGGGCCACAAGGATCGCCGAGGCCCCCAAGATCGATTTCAATTTCTGGAAAGCACTTGCACCGGTAAGGCAAAATTTCAATTTCTAAAATTTTTTATCTTTACGTTTTACATCTTGTCAAGATCAAAGGCGTTGTATGTTGAATTCCTTCGATCAGGTGGCGGTCGCGCACACGATCGGGCATGTGGCGGCGACAGTGAGCATGTCAAAGGTGGCGGTCTCGTTCACCCATATAATCAAGAGCGGGGAGCCAGCTTTCAGCGTGTTGGTCTCAAGGTTTCTGCTGGGAGAGACGTTCCCTGTGCCGGTGTACCTCTCGCTGGTGCCTATCATTGGTGGATGTGCTTTGGCTGCAGTTACAGAGCTTAACTTTAACATGATTGGTTAGTACAGGAATTAGCTAAAATTCTTCTGTAAAGCTTGTCGCTCTTTTCAAAATTCTTCTTTCTCCTCGTTATTTGAGGTTCTTTCAGCGTCTAAACCTCTAGCAGATGTTTTGGTGAGAGTTTGATCCTTCTTTCCTTTTTAATTTCTAATAGCAAGACCTCAAACTAGTATCAAATAAACTGCATATCTTCAATGGTACGACTAGCGATAAAACATGACACAATGATCCATAACCCTTTGCTCCTTTAGAGTTAAGATTGGTTAACATTTAAGATATGATTCTTTTACTCGTCCTGTTACTGTTTACAAGAAGAGCATTTTTGCCACAGCATGTCCTATGCTAATTTTGGTCTATATATCTGAACTTATTCTCCTTTGGAGTGAAGATAGCTTATGGTTTAAAATATGATTCTCTTATGATCCACTAGAAGACTACTGTTGTTACAGCATTTCTTTTGCTAGTTATAGCCAATATATCACTTACATCTTGTTTTGAGCTATCAAGTTATATTGGTAGGTGTTCTATTCTTAGTGTTGTTCTAGATTCTTGTATTTGTGAACAAAAATTTAAAATAGATTATCTTAAATGAAATGGAAATTCAGTAAACAACTAGTCAGATTTATATTTGAGAATTCTCAAGAATTCATGATACTAAAGACCTCTATAATGTAAAACCAGATATATCCAAACATAATAATTGGAACTAGAATTGATAGGTAATGTTTTTTAATATAGAGATTAAATCTTTTCAACAGGAATGGATGAAATCTTAGATATCTCCACTATTTCCTTTTTATTATTTTTCTTCCTTTTAACTCTTGAAGGACAATACATTCTTTTTTATTAGCTACTTATGTTCTCTCTTCTCTTCGAACTTATTAGTAACATAATCCTTTTTAGCTGTTCAAATTTACAGAAAAACCATTCACAGTGCATGCTTTCTTTGCCTCTGTTGTTCTCTGATTGCATTGCTTTTGGCCTAATTTCCGAGCTAGTGTTGTTGAATAATCTTAGATTAGATTTTCTAGTGTGATTTGACCTATAAAAGCTTGAGGCTGTTTATAATAACTTGAACATCTTTAGGTTGATTACCGAGGTGTTTGTGTTTGTCTTGGTTTCAGGTTTCATGGGTGCGATGATTTCGAACCTTGCGTTTGTCTTTCGGAACATCTTTTCGAAAAGAGGAATGAAGGGGTTGTCTGTTAGTGGGATGAACTATTATGCTTGCCTATCCATCATGTCCCTGGTGATACTCACACCATTTGCTATTGCGGTTGAGGGACCCCAGATGTGGTCTGCTGGATGGCAGACTGCACTGGCACAAATTGGTCCTAACTTCGTATGGTGAGAAAATTTTCTTGATTAGCTTTGTCACAAATTCACAACACTAACATCTTACTGCAGTAACTTATTCTTTCATGTTATAATTGACATAGCAAAAAATTGAACCCTAGTTTATCTAAGAGCAGTTTAGAAATGAAGGTTATGATTTAACATGCATGTTAAAGAACTACTAACGTCTAATTACTACTATTGCAGTATTGTTGACTAAAGTTGTTACCTTCACGTGTCAAGGAACAACTTTTAGTACACTTTATAATTGCAATCTCAAAATGAAATCGTACACTGCTTTTCTTTGAGTTTTAGTTTCTAGGCCTTCTCTTTGAATACCTCTACACCTGAATGACTCAACTCAAATTGAGTTTCTCGTAATTCTGGTTGTATTTTGTAACTTCCCGTGTTAGATAAATATTGTCTATCAATTAGGATGTTTTCCTTTGTTGAAATAAGAAATTTTTTAGCTTGGATATGGACTTCTTAATAGGTGGGTAGCTGCGCAAAGTGTCTTCTACCATTTATACAACCAAGTCTCTTACATGTCCTTGGATGAGATCTCACCTCTGACGTTCAGTATTGGCAATACCATGAAGCGGATATCCGTCATCGTCTCATCCATCATAATCTTCCGTACCCCTGTTCAACCTGTCAATGCCCTTGGAGCCGCCATCGCCATCCTCGGAACCTTCATCTATTCCCAGGTAACAATTTTTAATTGTTAAAACCTGTGTTGTGTTTCTGTTCTCCGGAGATCAAAGAAGAGATCGCTGAAACATAAGTTCACCAATGCATTGCTCGCATAACAACAAATCTTAGCACAGACTTGAGATCTTGTCCTACTTTGTTTAACTGACACATCTGATATTTCTACTCTTTTGACTGCTTGAAAGAATATGCACCAGCTATGCATATAGATACATCAGTACATATACCCTATGCATAATTGCTATTCCTTTGTAAGTACATTGTGTTCTTGGTGTGTGAGCCTTAACTAGATTCCTTTTTCTATATTTTATGCAGGCAAAGCTGTAAGGGATGATTTGAAGGGGATGCGATAATAAAATGAAGCTGCTCCAGTAGTATAGGATTTGGCCATAGGTATTTTTTTTTGTAGAGTTCCAACAAGAGCCTTCGCTTGAGAATATACCAAGATTCATCGACTCAACATATTAATTATAATTTTTGCTTGTATCTTTAATTTTCATGCTCACTTTGGTGCTTGAATCAGACAGTTCAAGGGATGCCTTAACAGAAGGGAGTTAACTAAAATAATCCTTCTGGACATAATTGTATTGTCGGGTGAAGAAGATCCTTTAGCAAAAAGAATTTGAATTGTTTGCAGTAAATGCTAATTTTTTTTGGTGCTGTTTCTTGCTGAACATAATTGTTTATTGGTTAGGCAAACTAATAAAAAAAAATGAATGGGGTTGTCGTTTCTTTTACACCAAATGATGATACATGATTTGAATTTTTCCTGTGAACAATTGCCATATTTAAATTGTTAAGGTTTTTTTTTATATAGATCATTTCCTTCAGCTGACAAAGTTGTATTATAAGATTTAAATCACTGCATGAGCGCAAAATCTAGTGTTATTAATGGTAATTAAAGGTAAATCTTTAACTCAATTAGACAAGTCAATGTTTAGTGTGACTAATGGTGAAATCACTTCAGGATAGGTGATAACATTATGTTTTTGATATTTGCAACTATAAACAAATGTTGCTAATGAATGAATAAATGTCCTCTGAAACAATTATAATCAAGTTCTAACTTAGAAAACATTATGTTTTTGCAACTATAAACAAATGTTGCTAATGATGAATAAATATCCTCTAAACCAATTATAATCAAGTTCTTAACTTATTTCTAAATCAACACAGCAACCATTACTAGCTAGTCTTGCTCTTTAGCATGTTAGTTGCACCAAAATGAACATCTAATTACTTGGTAAGATTTTGGTGCAGGGATTATGAATCAAACTTAGATTTTGATGTTATCAAAGTTCAAATTTAAGTCTTCTTCTGATCTAGTAGGTTTATCAAGTTTGGATCTAGATACTGAAGTCTAGCTAGATCAGGAAATTAAAATCCTGACAATTGACAGCAAGACCTGATATCTAGCAAGAAGTTCAAGCCAGTAAGACCTAACAATTGATTAAAGTCAAAATGAGATATCTAACAAAAATGCATGGTAAGTCAGTCAAGAAATTCTGTACATGTTAAATTAGAACATTATCCTCCAATCCCTGCTAAGAGATCTGTATCAACATGCTTAACGATAAAAAAAATACAGTGATTGCTTGATAAAAATCATTCACACAACAAATCCACACACACGCAGAGGAAGCCAATAGAATAAGAGCCATATATTTTAAAGAAAAAATTAAATTAAAAATAAGGATTGATAGTGCAAATGAGCGTTATTATAAGCAAGATGGAGAATTTCAAATAACCATGGCCTAGAACATGAACGCAGAGAGAAAGAGCCAAATATGCAGGGTAGTATCGGTTCCATATAAAATTATTACCTGATGTTAAATTTAAACAAGCAAACACCAAAAGAAACTGTACCTCATGTGACTTTCACTAACAAATTAGACAGAAAGAGATGACCAATCTGAGTGAAGAAGACAACCTTTGGTGATGATGGCTCCCCAAGATCCAAAATGCTCTTGAAGGGAATTCCTAATCTGTAGGAGTACTAGTATTAATAGAAGTTACAATAAAATTTTCCGTTACAGTGTAATATCAAAAAATACCTGATCCTGTCCCATTGATTTATCAAAACCTTTTACAAATATGGTATAGTCCTTTCCTTTGCTGTCCTTTCCTTTGCTGAGAGCTATGTCATCATTTCAAGAAGCATAAATCACCTTAACTCATTTCCTTCTATTTTGTCATTAGTAAGAGATTTTTTAGATTGAAACACTCCTTGAAATTGTAAAGGATATTATTGTTTAAATGAATAGCACCATTCTGATAAATATCTGTTTACTTAGATTCCCATGTACACTTGAACTTGAACAGCTTTAGTTGAGAAACATAGCCACTCTGAGGCGTATGTGAATCCCTTTCTTGCGCAACCTCAAGTCTAAGTGCACATCCAAAAAACTCCTGGTCATTCAATTCAACAGCCTAAAAAAGGGAAATGATGACAAACAATGTTAATTTTCAAACAAAAAATTCACAAATGGAAATGATGACAAACAGCTTCACCAGTAATTGAAAGAAAGATTGCAAACCTTTTTGACAGCTTCCTCGGTAGCAAAATCAATATGGCCAAATCCCTTGGAGTTACCATCAAGTCGCGTAGCCAAACGGACAGCAACAACTTCCCCTGCCGCATTGAAAAATTCTGACCTGAAAAGGAATAATCAAACATAAACAAAATATTTACATCACTTCAATTTTATATAAAAGAATTTATCTTCAATGGGACTTTTTTGGATCTGTTAGGAGCTCCAGAGTTAAATAAGTTATTATTAGGTGTAATGGATTCAGTCTCGCAATGACACTTTTAGGTTTAAAGTTTTATCGTTACTGATCAATCATTTTTATTATTTATTTTTTGATAATCTAGATGTGCGGGCTTTGCCCGACTAATCCTGGAGATAGACGGCGTTCCTCTGATTTGCCTACCAGGTAATGCACACTCAAGACCAATCTCCAAAATATTCTCCCTATTGGTATTCAAATTTCATTCTGAGTGTTTTACCATTGGTGGCAAAAGACGACTTCGCTCGCCCCAGCGCCCCCGCCAACCTGTCCCAAGGCCAACACAGAGGAGGTAAATTACGGATGGCTACTTACTAGCACTTGGAATAG
>JBBPFP011266042.1:0-10359 GCA_037974795.1 Kaempferia galanga
CCCCTTCCATAAATATTTGATGCTAACTTGCTTATTCTGTTGAATCTACAGGCCTTAGAGGGGTATGGTCCTGCCCATGAGCAAGATTTCAGGTGAGTATTAAATAATTAATGGAACATTGTGGGTTATGTTATGACTTGTTCATATTTGTTTGTAAATGGCTTATCTCTTCCTCCTGGATGTGAGGGTTCAGAGTCTTATCCATCTTGGAATCAAACTCTTGTATGATATAATAACATCAATCATTTGATCTTTTGCACTATTTTTTGGGTGTCTGGTTAACTGTGCTCACTATATCAGCCTGTTTCTCTCCATTGTTTATTTACTATTGCAGGTCTAGTGGATCCTATGGTGCTGGTAGGAGGTTCTTATCAGACGGATTCCCCAGGGATTCTGGTTATCCAAGGAACTCTTTCCATCATGACATGCTTGATAGGGATATTTATCCACCGCCACATGTTCCTGGTGTCTGGTCTCATCCTAGAAGAAATTTTGATGAAGAATATGCACTCATCAGGGATTCAAGAAGGAATGCTGAGCCATATCATGATGTGGATAATTTTGGTGATCCAACAAGTTATCGTGAAACTAATTCTTTTCATGATGTTGATAAGTTTCGTGATAGGTATCGCAGCATGGAAAGATACAATGATGCTCATAGTTATCACGATTATAGATATGATCAACATGGTAGGTTTGGGGATAGGGATAGAGAAGAAGTCTGCAATGACTATGAAGTGAGACATCATACGTCTCATCGAAATAGGGAAGATTCTCGAGATAGAGATTTTGATTATGATCGGTATAACTATGATTCTGATCATGAAAGAAGCCAAAGGGAAGGTAGTTGGCGAAGGCGTGGATCTCATGATCGTGATCATGAAAAGAGGGGTTTAAGCAGGGAAAAAGATCAAAGCCCTTACAAACAACGTGAGCGCTCCCGTTCCCGAGGCTGTGATGATCGGTCTAGATCAAGATCTCCTCGAAGTAGAAGTCGTAGAAGTCATAGAGAGGATAGTTATGATGATGGGTGGTATGGTAGAAATGATAGGCGGTGGGATTATGATCATGATGAAAAACGATACAACGACTCTTCTGTGGTATGGTTCAAGTTCCATGTACTGTATTACTTTATGTATAGCAGAGTTGACAAACTCTATCTTCTCTCTCTTTTTGCTGCAGGCTCCATCTGCTACAATTATTGTGAAGGGTCTATCGCAAAAGACAACTGAAGAAGATTTATATCAAATTCTTGTATGAAATACATTCATAACTGATTTCTTGGTTGTTTATGAGCAATCAATTTAGTAGTTATAATTTTTGTTAGGCTGAATGGGGACCGCTTCGTCATGTACGCGTTATTAAAGAGAGAAATTCTGGAGTCTCTCGTGGTTTTGCTTTTATTGACTTCCCTGACATGGTACCTATCTTCAAAACATCTTACTTAACCTCGCTATATGTATCTTTTTTTTTACTAAACTTATGTGCAGGATGCTGCTCGTAAGATGATGGATGGCATGGGAGATAATGGTCTAGTAATTGATGGAAGGAAGCTCTTCTTTGAATATAGGTACAGACTTTATTGGAAGTTTGCATTACCAACCATCTAAATATAAACATGCTTTCGGTGGAAAAACACATTGAAAATAAATGGACTTTACTCTTCAAATGTTATGTCAGTTTCTAGAACTAATACGTAGTTTCTTTCTAGAACAAGAAGTTTTTTCAACCTAGACATACAATGACCAAGAGGATGGTAAAATTAGGTATGGTTCTACTATATCAATCAACCGTGATACAATGAACTGTACAATCAAACTATGAAAGCCCATCATTGGCATAGTTATAGCAGCATTGACATTAGTCCAAAATATGTAAATCCCTTGTCTATGTACTGTTGCGCAAATCAACCTTGTTGTAGTTTATTCAACTTAAGCTAATTATTTTCATGTCATCTTAATTGAAGAATGTTACACAGTTATGTTGTATGTGCTAACCGAGATTCTATGGTTATTCCTCAAACTACACCATATTGGCTGTGCTATCTATTTTAGTTCTGTTGCTACACTTTGTTGTTGATGCCCACCTCTGATGCAGTAGTAAGCCAACTGGTGGGACTGGTGCACCTTCTTTAGGACAGGAAAACGTGGTTAAATCAAGCCAGGGGCATGGGAAAAACATTACTGCACCATGTGATTGGATGTGCCTTATCTGCGGTTATTTAAATTTTGCACGGCGAACATCCTGTTTCCAGGTGTGTTCCTCATTTTCTGTCTCTTTTTGTACATTTTATTTCTTTAGTTAAGCGACACTAGATACCATTTTTTGAGTTACCGAAGTTTGGTAGAATTGGTATTTTTAGTTTCAACAAGCTCAACAAAGAAGTTTTCAATGAATATATTTCAACATCTCAAATACTCAATTTGTGAACATTTTATTTTCCCTTTCTTTGTACTTGTTCCATTTGCTCGGTATCTTCATTTTTGACATTTGGACTCTTCATCTACTTTTGCATGCTTGTGTTAAATATTACCACGTGGATTTACATGTGGACATGAAATCCCTATTGATCAAGTGTTGGAAATTTATATTCTATGCCAGACACTAGGATCCAAACTCATTGTATCTTTGTATGTAAGCCTGAGCAACGTAGTTCATTCCAGTATTTTCATGGCCTTCATATTGCAGTAGAATTGAAGAAACTTGTATATTTGTGTAAACATGTACCTTTTTTCAAACTATAGATTATTAAAATTGCCATTTCATGTAGACTATTGTCCATTTTACTAACCATCTTGATTGTTCTCTTAGTAAATGGTCATTGCATGGGATTAACCTTTTCTTTATTCAATTACTCTCTCTGAACATGCAAGACATGCTTTTTTGGCCACGCATGCAACTTAAAAATGCCCTCTGGAATCAACTACTTGTGGCTTAAAAAAATTACTTTTTATTCATTTAAATATTTAAAAGGAAATCTGCTGTCAAACAAAGTTGCAAAGCGCATAACTACTTGTAGGTTTCCTTTACTGAGTCATTTTTTTAAAGTTGATATGCTTGTGTTGTCCTTTTGGTTATGTATATTATTTTCATGACTTTATGTTGTGCTGTTCCTTTTTTTTTTTTGGCACTTTGTATGTCCAATAAGTTTTTGTCGTGTCCCATGTATTCTTTCTCTGTGGTCTGTCTGTGTTAGTTTTCTGTATTAGCAAAGGGGGTTGGGCTGTTTTTTTTATCTTGTGCAAAAGGGGAAAAATCTTTTTTTTTTCATTGTCAGCAATTTTTGGCAATAGGTTTGTTGATTATAATGTAATTTATTCCACAACGTCACTGATTTCTCATTGGAGTATTTTTATTTTTATTTTTTTTTGACAACATGGCTTTTATTTGAGAAGATTGTCTACTTTGAAGTCTCATCTAGAGCCCATGTCATTTTCTTTCATTCATGCTCTTCTTGATTATGTTATTATCTCTTAATGTTCACTTTTTCTTCCAGTGCAATGAGGCACGTACCAATGATGCTCCTCCAGCTGATGTAGCAAGCACCTATCCAGTAGCATCAGGGAAGAGGGGTTCAGATCTAGGTATGGCATTTTTTTAGATTAGAAATTTGCATGGTCACTAATAAATGTTTCATTTTCAGGTCCTACTCATGTTTTAGTTGTACGGGGGTTGGATGAAAATGCAGATGAAGAAATGCTTCGCTATGAATTTGCCAAACATGCTCCTATTAAGGTAGCAAATATAGTATTAGAATGTTATTCTTTTCTTAGTTGTCAACTAACTCTTCATCTGCAGGATCTTCGCCTTGTCAGAGATAAATTCACCCATGTGTCTCGGGGATTTGCTTTTGTGCATTTTCACTCGGTATTTGCATTTTCTATATATATATATTCTTTTTTTACCTTTTCCCTTGTGACAGTCTTAACAATTCCATTTTGAGTTGGGGATTTTAGGTTGAAGATGCAACTAAAGCTCTTGAAGCGACAAACGGAACAACCCTGGAGAAGAACGGTCAACTCTTACGTGTAGCATATGCTAAAAGTATTCATGGACCTGGACCAGGAGCTCCACAATCAAGCAGTCTTGCAGCAGCTGCTATTGAGGCGGCAACATTTGCTCAACAGGTCATTACCTGATTCCCATACTGCTAATCGTCGTGCCTTAAAGGTGCCTTGGTGGTTCTTGCGCTGTCACTGGTGTATAAGGGCTTACAAATTTTTAATATTAGATAAGCAAATGAGAACATTGTAGTACTCTATGGATTGGGTTAATGACTCTACTTCTTTCATTTTGTCATTGCATTTTTATGACTATTATATTTCTTCTCAAACCTGAATTGCTACTGTTCTTTTATCAGCATTGCAATTTAGTTAACATAAACTAGGATTAGATAGTTAAGGAATCTAAGTATTGGTTGTATTAGGCCAGTAGGTTTAGTGCAATCAGAATCAACAAGAAAAATGAAAAATATGTAATCGAAGTACTTAATATATGAGATTAAGTGTTTCAAATCTTAAGAAGAATAGCTATTCCATGTCATTATATATCCAATTAGTAATAAGCAATATATAAATAGTGTTGCATTTATTAATTTAATATTAAAAAATAAAAAATATTTTATAACCAATAATAAAACCACAATAGATCATTCAATAACACTAGTGTTATTATTCAGTATTCAATGTTATATGCTTTAGTCCAGCCCCTAACCACATTCAAATGGGATTTTAGTTGAAAAGTAGATTTGGGACTGTTGTTGATTGAGAGTGGATTTGTTTCTATATCGCCTCTTGATCCATAATAACCATACTTGACCAATAATGAGCAAGAGAAAGTTGGGTGAGTTGAGTCTGATAAATGATGGCAAGGTTAAATGTGTTATCCTTGATCTCGTGATGAATCTCAATTTGTGCCAAAGACTAATCTATTTATGACGGTGAGGAAGACTCTCCTTCCCAGACAAGTTCTCTAGTAATCAAGCTGCAGTTAAAGGAAAGTGTAGAATGCTAAATATGTTAAAAGTCTTCTTAATTTATAAAATCTTACAGCGATTTATTCATTTTGACTCTCAATGCAACCCAATTTCAATGAATGCAAAACAAATTTCAATGTAACTAATTAATTTGCAGCAGACTTCTATCATTTTTTTCTTTCTTTTTTTAAATAAAATTTTAATTTCTAGGACTTTGGATTTAGTTGAATTTCATAATGTATTAGATTTATCTTTTAGTAATTCTATTTTCTTGGAATCATTGATAATAAGATTTGCATCTAATTGTAAGAGTCTAACTAAATCTCCATGGTTCATGTCGCTTCCAATTCATATGTGAAAAACATACCACTTTATATGTGAACCGTTTTGTATTGCATGATACAAATCAGGAATTGTATGGTTTTGCTAACTATTGTTTTACCGTTTATTACTTTGCATTATTTTGCCTTTTCTCCTAGGTAGTTCAGAAACGCATGCATCCTGAATAGTTGAGGCAAATGCATAGATAGATTTGCTAGTGTTGGTTGATTGATGTTTTCTTTATTTAGCCATATTTAATCTGATTACTTTCTTGTGCCTTTCTTTGTCTGGTATATGTTTCCAAAATGTTCCAGAAGTTTCAAGTAGCATCTTGATGATGCTTCATGTGTGGGACTTGGTAATGGCAGCTTATAACTCACTCCTTGAACTTACGGTGGACATTTGTGAAAGAAGCTAAATGTTTTTGGATGTTTTCTTTTGACTAACATTTTGGGTTAGCGGTTTGTCGAATGGAAATTAGTTCTTGCGACCAATTTTCGGGTTTGAGTGATGATTCCATATCTCTATTATTGTATTTTCTCTTTATTCAAAAAATTGATTTCTCCAGTTGCGTGACAAAGTCCAATAATGTAGCATAAGTTTCCTGCAAAGTATGTTTTAAGACCTGACGAGCTTAAAATTGGATGTGACTTTAATAGATGATAAATACTGTGAAAAATTGGTTTAGACTATGAAATGTGTTTATAGATGAGCTACAGGTTTGGAAAACTGAATCAATTAGAGATGAATATATGAGGTGATAGTGGGAGAATCCAAAGAAAACTCTAGCTTGTGAAATTAAAAGGCGATTTGAGAGATGTTATTATCATTAATATAGCTTTATATAGAGTTAAAGGAAGGGAAGATCCATCTTGTTAATTCCAACTAGTTGAGAGTAGTACAGCTTAATGAGATTGACTGTTTATTCATGTTCAACGTCTAATATTTTTGGTATTTAATTGGGTGAAAATTGTCAATCCTCTCCCCTTTTGATAAATGTTTAGTCTCCTTTTGTAGAATTGTTAAACTAGTGCAGCAATTTTGACTCAGTTTGTCATAGTTTCTTTAGTTCTACAATATTTTTCATCACATCTGTTCTATGTTATGATGACATGAAAGAGACATATGCATAGGAATTTGGATATAGATAGTAACAATTATACTCTCAGATTTCATTCTTGCTCGAGCATGACTCCTATATCTTAACCTTTTTGTTAGTAGTAATGGTATATAGTAATATTTAGTCGTCAGAGAAATGGACTATTCGATTTTTGCTGCCTTATTGACGTAGAACTATTTCTTTCTTTTAGTATGATGCTGTTGGCTGGGCACCGAAGGAGTACAACCCAGATCAGAAACAATCTACATCTGGGTATGTGCAAGGTAATACAGAAGCTCAGAAAGGTGGTTCTGCTCCGCAATCTGGTTTTGTGTGGGATGAGAAATCTGGCTATTATTATGATGCTGCTTCTGGCTTCTATTATGATGGAAACACTGGTGAGTTCATCAAAAGATATAACAGAGGACAACTTTTTTTGGTGTGCTTTGTGGTAGTGTTTTTTTTTTTTTTGCAGAAAGTTATATGATGTTATATCAATATTTTTCCTTGGTAAAAGTAGGTTCATTTTAAGGCAGAACATATGGTTTTATAAAGTATATTTTAGCACATCTACTCTCTTTTGTTATTGATGTTCCATAATTCAAGTGTATGTGTGTGTGTGTGTATATATATATATTGGAACAGATACCAATA
Organism: Kaempferia galanga; assembly: GCA_037974795.1. NCBI lineage: Eukaryota > Viridiplantae > Streptophyta > Magnoliopsida > Zingiberales > Zingiberaceae > Kaempferia > Kaempferia galanga. The sequence goes on from JBBPFP011266042.1 coordinate 7,050, forward strand.
TACAGGATCTCCATTTGTGATATTGTCTTATGCAGGTCTTTACTATGATGGGAACAATGGGGTTTGGTATTCTTTTGATAATCAAACTCAGCAGTATGTACCGTGTAACGAGCAGAGTCATAACAAGGCAGCTGGAGATGCGACTGATGAAACTTCAAAGACAGCAGACGGAACCACAAGCAAAAAAGTAGTGATATCTGCACCTGCAACTACAGTGAAATCAAGTGAAAAAGCTTCATTGCCAGATGCAGTTCAGGCTGCTGCTGCAGCAGCTTTAGCAGCAGAGAAGAAAGAAAAAGAAAAATCTAGAGAGATAAAGTTGGCATCCAAAACTAGCCTCTTAGCAAATAAGAAGAAGATGAATAATGTTCTGGCAATGTGGAAGCAAAGAAACCATGAGGGGCAGGCTGCACGTGTAGTTCTTGATGATAAGGAGCCATCAAATTTGACCAATGATAAACCTAACTGTACTTACTTTGCACCTGGAGCATCAACTGCAAAAAACAAGACAAAAATTGATTCTGCAAATTTGAATAGCTCAACTCTTGCATCTTCATCTACTAGCCGTGGGGCTGTTCAGGTTATCACTTCTGAAGCACTAGACACTGATTCACAGATTAAGCCAAGACCTGTCAGTAGTTCGGGGGGCACAATAATGGGTGTTATTAGAGGTTCAGGAAAAGGCATTATAAAATCTGATTCAACTTTTCCTGTCTCTACCACTGGAGGTACATCACTAACTACTGCAACGGCATACCCAACAGAAGCAACATCCACTACCACACCCTTCAAGACTGATGCATCAGCACTAGGTTCATATGCATCATCTTCATCTGCTGGACGTGGTAAACGCAGGTTTTCAGAGGCACCAGTGCAATTGGCTTCCAGAGATCAACCTCAGACAACTTATAGAGATAGAGCAGCTGAAAGAAGAAATCTTTATGGTTCATCATCTTCGATAGGGGATGATTCATTAGACATGGGATATGGGGATTCAAGTAAGCATTGACAACTATCATTCCTTCCATGACTGTATATCATGCTCATTTGTGATTTGTAATATTTGTGTTAAAAGATTCTGCTTTTAGTCTCACTGCCATGTCACCTTCTAAAAATTTGCCACTGCCCCACTTTGCCATCATGTAAAATTTTACTGACAACTAATTTGTTAGTTCATTCCTGTAGGAATTTAGGCATGATAACTTAGATTCTGTTCATACATCCTGGCATTAGTGTTGCAATGGCTTGTCAAATCTTCCACATCAACAGTTGAATATTTGATATGCTTGTCAATACATATATTCACATGCTGGAAATGGCTTTGTTTGAAGACTGTGATTACCCGTTTCGAAAGGGTTCTTTGTCGGTAACGGGGGCAATGCCCTTTCCCCCTGGAGTTGGGGGACTGACAGCTGGTGATACAAGTGACATTGAGAATTATGAAGTGATTACCTCTGATCGAGCCATTGATGAAAACAATGTGGGAAACCGGATGCTTCGCAATATGGGTTGGCAAGAAGGACTGGTACCTCACTTGCTCTTATCTAATTTTATTCTGTATTTCATCATCTCACGAGCTATGTATTGCTTCGCACTTCTGTGTTGGAAATATGAGATATATTCCCCATTAAGGGGTCAATACCATCATACTCCCAAAATACCTTTTTCACCTATCCGTTAAAGTTGATATGACTTATGCATATAGATGAATATAGGTGCAGTTCTATGTTTTCTTCACCAAAGTTGTGATACAGAACACAAGATAAATTTGTAGGTTTCATGTTCTAGGGGATCTCAATTAGTTGTTAGTTCAATTTATAATCAGAACAAAAATGTTCATCCTATGATAGGATAGGAAAGATAGTTTCCGTCCATAATCTAACTTAAGCTGAGATGGCCACTTGCGGAAAGTTCTCCATGCAGTGAGGATATTGTGTTAGGAACTATGGTTGTCTGGCTCTGACATCAGTTTTGGTGGTTGTGTTTCTTGTTCCTTCTTGTTTACTTATGAGCAAGCAGGGACTCGGCAAAGACGGAAGTGGCATCAAGGAGCCTGTCCAGGCAAAAGCTGTGGATGATAGGTCAGGGCTTGGAAACCAGCAGAGGAAAACAGACCCTTCGCTGGAGGCACAAGCTGGAGATAGTTATCGAACCATCATTCAGAAGAAAGCGATTGCAAGATTCAGAGAGATGGCATAGTGATTGCTAGAAAGCAACGATTGGCCAAAATATGAATTCCGTTTTTTTTAATCAAGAACAATTAGTGTAGTTTCCTAACCTTCTTCCAGATATTTCTTTCTGCAAATATTCTCTTTTTCATTTATTACTTGAGCCATGTTCTTACAAATTGTGGTTCAAGTTAGTGTTGTGGGATTTCTGCCTGTTTTGAAGTAACTTTGTAATAAGTGTAGTTGCTACCTTTGTTCACGGTTGCTTATTGGGAAACTTGTTTTTGCAATAGATAAAAAATCTATTCCTTCCATTGCACCAACCATTGCTTATACGGATTTCTGCCGTATTCTTTGTTTTTAGTGATATAAAGTTGTCATCCTATTATGATCCCTTAATGTTCAATGTAGTATACTAATTGGGATCGCCTAGAATTTTTCACCTTTTAATTGTCAATCTTCTCTTGCCTTGCCAACTGGCTAGTTCGTGTTTGGGTTGATAATATTTGCCAAATCTATGCATTGCCTATAGATTGAATTTGCAATAACATCATAAAAGCATTGCTCAAGTATAAAAGCAAAGGCTTGTGTTGGCCCAGGGGCGGGGGCGCTGGGGTGAGTGAATCATCTTTTTATCACATCAAGTATAAAAGCAAAGGCTATTCAGTTGGTAAAACCATAGGTAGGTTAAATTTGTTGATGTATGCCAATGGAAGCGTTTAATAAGCTATTATAATTGGCTTTATATAGATGAAATCTCGTCATTTATCAGTAATGAATTGGTATGACATATTGGTAATGTAACATAGGAACGTAAAAAATTAGAATTCTAATCATTATTTTATTAAGGTCTATTAAAATTGGGTTTGTATCAATAAAATCACGTCATTCATTCATAATGAATTGGTACGATGTATTCGTACCACAATTTGATTTGTATGAGTAAAATGTCATCATGAATTGGTATGACATCCATACCATAACATATGGACATATAATGTATTATAGACATGTAATCATTGTGCTTGAATTGAGTCATTCTCTGGGTTCGAATTTCGACATACTCGAGGTAAATGTCTTTCTCATATGTTAGTCACTATTCCAAGTATTAGTAGTCATCCTGATTTCACTACAAACATAAC
>JBBPFP011266152.1:0-21980 GCA_037974795.1 Kaempferia galanga
ACGGTCGAGATTTTTCTTCCGTGCCCTGAGTAGGAATCGTATCCGTTCGTTGGTTGCCAATTTTACAAGCGGCGTATTTCTTTCCACCCTTTTACAGCCTGTTTGGAAAGATAGGGAATTCAATTCCCTACGGAATTGGAATTCAATTCCACCGTTTGGTATAATATTTTACCAAAGAATTAGGTAAGGAATTCAATTCCAATTCCTAAGAAACCCTTTAAACCAATTCAGACCCAAAGGGGTCTGAATTGGGTAGGGAATTCCCATTCCCCTCGCTGAATTGTGTAGATACCAAAGTCGCCCATGTCGCCCATGTCGGTACCAGCGGGAGCAACCGGGCATGGCGTCCTGCTCCTCCTCCCTCCGCTCATGGCGGACGGCCTTCCTGAGCCTCCGCGACGAGACCTTGGCCTCTCCTCCACCCCAAGTCATACTCGCTCTCCTCCAAGATCTCATGCTCTCCCACTCTTTCGATGTCCTGGTCTCTGCCGCCCCCGATCTGCCCCCACACGAGGTGCGTTCTCTGTTGCTTACTTCGGTCCTCGAGTTACTTCTCTTTCGCTGAAGGAGTAGGTTTGAATGCTCTCAGGTGAGTTCGGATTTGGTCCATCTTGCCGAGCTGGCGTCGGATTCCTCGGTGTGCCGACATTCGGATGATGTTTTACTCTGGACGTGTCACTTGGTAATCTTTGCTGCTTCAGCTCTTCGTTCATGAGAAATTTGGTACCTTTGAGAATGATCGTGGTGCTAGGTTGTTGAATTTTAAGATTAACATTTTTTTTCCCTCAAGCAAAGAGGAGAAACCCTCCTGAAATGTCATTTCAGAGGTTGAAATGGACGTTAAAGTTTTTTTTCACTTGAAAAATTTTGATATTGTAACTCGAAAGCTACATAAATGAATTGAATTACCGAATTGGAGGTAACAATGCTCCAAGGGAAGCAATTTGAAGGTACTAGTTAAAGAGGATCATGTAATTTTATTTCTGACAATTGAAAGTAAAATCCTTTTTTTTTCTTTACCGAGATTAAAGATGTTTTTTATGTTCATCATGCTAATCTTTCAGTAGTACAATTTCTACAATTTTCTTCTCCTAAAAAAATCTTTTGAGTGAGAAGCGATGGTATTTAGATTTAGCTTTCTTTTATTCCACTTAAGGTTTTTTTTTACTATCTCAAAGGATAATAGTTTTAAGCTTTATTGGTCCTGTCTTCTCCTAATGTTGTTTATAGCTAATGCAGATTCATGAAGTTAGTTGCAAACTTTTCCTTGATATCAGCAGTTCTTCTTGGGCTATTATATTGAGAATTCTTCAAAAGGTTCTGGAGCACTCTTTTGGAGATTCTGATAATAAGAGCTCAGAGAGTTCTAATAAAACGAGAGTCATGGCTGAGGTTTTAGATATTCTCAGGTAGGACTTGTAATTTTGATACCTCTCGAGTCCTTGATAAATGGCTGAGGTTTTCTTCATTTGTAATTGTATGCCTTTTTGTTTGAAAGGTTCATGAAAATCTTTGACATCCTTGTTTGTTTACCTTTCCTTTTTATTTGAGGTGACAATCTAGCAATTCCTAAGTGAGGTAGTGCAAATAAATTCAGTTGATAAATCTTGACAGGGCCTAATTATTCTATTTAATTTGTCCTTTTGTTTGGATTTCTAGTCAGACTAGGTTTAACAACCTTGACTGTTTGTTTGCAATTTACTTAGGTACCTAGTTGGTGAAAAATGTGAAATTTGGAATTTTTTCTCTCAATTGTTGAATTTCCGTATAAAAATACTGTCAATAATTCAACTGGTGTCTATATGGAGTTGTTTATGGTTATTTAGTCCATTAGCTTATTTTTTTAATTCCCTTGCCTATCTCTTCTTTTTATTTGAGTTGGTTAAGAATTTTATTGGGCATATTAGAGAGAAATGCCGATGACTAACCATGTTAATCCTAACTGTTGAGGATCAGCCACATTTGATATACATATAAAACTAATAAATAGTATTTAACCAGAACTCTTAAGTCATTTTCTCCACCAATACATTTTTGGAGAGTGTTAGTTTAATAGTTTATAAAAATATTTTTCATCTTTTTTGGTGATTATTCTATCAATGGTAAGAACATTTTCATTTTTAGGAGTCCTCTATTATGTAAATCTCTATTTCCTTTGCCTAATTTTAGCAATCCATAAATATCTTTCTCCAATTCTCAGTTCTAGATAGTGAAAGGACATATCAGATCATTTAGCTTTGCTATTTTTATGTTGTTATTTTCCTCAGTTTTAGGCATATTACATTACTCCTTGTTTCTGCTATTTTTGCTATAAATGAATTATGTATTTTTAGACTAATAATCTGTTGTACTATTTCACACTACTACCAACTTTCTCTATATGTTACACCTTTAACTTTGATTCTCAAGTTGATCTCGTGACATTCCTAATCTTACTGCATTAAAGTCCGCATGACAAGAAGCTTACCAGGAAGTTCACCAGAGGCTTTTGACGCGGACAGAGACTTTTTAGCTTGTGGTACAAGTTATTATGCAAATTGACAATCAGGCAATACTCAAAATATCAAGTTCTCCTAGATATATGATGGGATGCCAATAGTTACATTTAGGGAAATGTATATATTAAGCAAACATTTCAACTATTTGTTAATCTCTGAATAAATAATCATCTATGAAAACAAATCAGATTCTAATTTACGCACACTCTTTTTTAGTGCAGAAAAGTTATGCAGCCAATGATTCTATGCCAATCTCTGTTTTCTTGTTGTCTTTTTTAAGGCTTTCCATGAAGACATACAGAAGGAATAATTCACATTTGGAGATTATGGAGTCAGCCAGGCTTCTTGTTTGTACTGTTTCACACTTACATGCTGAATTACTTAACCTACATTATCCACATGGAATCCGTGGTCCTTCCAATGATTCTCTAAGTAGAAATCCTATATGCAACAACCTGTGGGATGCACAAAGTCTTGCACTTTCCATAATGTGTGATTCTCTAACTGGAATTGTATCTTCTATCCCAATAGACTTATGGCAATCAACTATCGAGGTGAGTATTTCTTTTTTTGACTTTTCAGTCATGTTTTTCTGATTACTAACCATGACTTGTTTTGACAGGTATTGAGGAAAGTGATGGACTACTTGACATCAAAGAATTTGCTACTGGAAAACTCTGTCATGTCAAGGTACTTTTCTAGTTGGGATTTCTTTTTCCCCATAGTGCTGAAAAAAAAAAAAAAAAAAAAATTCTGATATCTTACCCGATGTCACAGGCTTTTAACCAATCTTCTAAATGTTCTCCACATGGTTCTTTTGGAGCCAAAAGGCTCTCTTTCAGGACATGTATGTAGAACGATTTTTCTACGATCAATCATTTTATTGGACATAGGTGTATACATTTTGATTAATTTCTTTATGAACCTCCAAGGTCCCAGGTCTAGTGGCAGCACTGCAATTGTTTCTTTCATATGGCCTCGCTAGTGGAACTCCTTTACCATTTCTGATAAATGATTTGAAGGGAAAGTCGCTCACTTCTAATGGCCTAGAATCTGGGTTGGGGAAATCCAGAAAAAGTGATTCTGGTCCTTATAGGCCTCCACACTTGCGCAAGAAAGATGGATTCAGTAATAACCCAGTAGACACTCAATGTTCTGATTATTTATCACCTAATTTTGGTTTCACATCATCAGACTCGGATCATAGTGACAATGATGGTTCGGCTAAGCATGTAGATCGATATCGAAGCTCCAAAGTTAGATTGGCTGCACTTGTTTGTATTCAGGTACTTTTCCCCTGATACTCAACTTTACTTGAAGGATGGTTCTTTTGCATTCTTAAAAAGGGCAATTCGATGCACGAAGCTCCCGTTAGTTGTGGGGTCCTGGGAAGGGTCGGACCACATTAAAAGCCGAGGAAGGAAAATGTGGGTACGGAAAAAAGGGGGAAATTAGATATTTTCCTTTGTTTCTTTGTGAGAAAAAATTAGAAGGGAAAATTTTCTATAGAATATTAATTCCCTTCAAATGTGCTAAAATCCATCTGGTTGTAACGAGTGGAAAAAAATATTTTTCCCCTAATAATTCCACTTAACTTCATGATCACGTCCGCACGAGCATGTCCGTACATTACCTCCACATGAGAATCTCTATTTTAAGGATCTCAATAGAAATGCATTTTCTCATACAAAATCTTTGCTATTTGCCTTCGCTGATGCCCTTCTTCTCTAGTCTTCAACTCAAAACCCTATGATATCCGTCTTCTCCCAAACTTGTGGCGCTAACTTTGTGTCTTTGTTGGCTTGTGTGTCCCGTCCTGTTGAACAGTTGTGCGTCCTCTCTAGCCCTCACCATCCCATCCTCACTGGTTGCTATCTTCTTCTGTCCTCTCCTTTCCACTTGCACTTGCACTTGCATCTTTGTTGGCTTGTTGGTTCTGGGAGCTTTATATTGGTCATATATTGCATATGATGATGGCCAGGTGGCAATCATGCAGCAGATTATTTGACTGAGGTATAATCACCCTCCTTTATTGAAATGGGATTCACAGAAGAATCATACATTCATTATGAGTTGAAAATTATACCAATGAATATATAGGTCGCAGAGCTTGCTACTATCATGCTGATTAGGTTGCACTAGTTTTCTTTTAATGATTAGGTTCCAACAAGTCGGGTGCTATAATTGTATTTATAAATGATTAGTTGCTTTTATGAAGTGCTTGTTAAATCTCATTGGTTGACTTATATATCTCTGTTGTAAGGATCTTTGTCATGCTGATCCAAAGTCACTTACATCTCTTTGGACCTTGCTTTTACCTGAAAATGACGTGCTACAGCCAAGGTTTATTCTTAATCTACTTTCTGATTCAGGAGTTGTACCATTTACTTATTTTGCCATTATTTACATCTTGTATTTGTCTTGTATAGGAAGTATGAGGCAAATCTCATGGCATCTTTGCTCTTTGATCCCATTATTAAGGTACTATTCTGAACAAATATCCGCTTCAATTGGTTACTGATTCATTTCAACACTCTGCAAACAACATTTATTACTCCACTTGACTGCACTATCATATTGGTTACCCCTTTATTTCACTGCTTTTTTGCCCACAAATTATCAGGGAACACTTAGCTTTTCTCGACACCTTTCTCTATAATGTGGATTCTCTCAAGATGCCCTACTGTATATTCATTCAAACTTTATTAGTCTGTTTCTCTTCACAGGTACGGATGGAATCAGCTTCTACTTTGGCTAGCATGTTGGACGGGCATTCATTGACTTTATCACAAGTTGCTGAATATAATGAATCTTCAAAACGTGGATCTTTTACAACGCTGTCAAGCTCACTCGGCCAAAAGCTAATGCAGTTGCATACAGGTGGCCGAGACTCATTCTTATTATTTTTTTAACTCTTGGTTGCCAGTAATATACCACCACTGTCTGCCAAGATGATGGTTGTTTTCTGACTGTGCTTAATTTATTTTTCACCTAAGTATGTCTGGTTGTTCACCCATAACAACATTCTAATTCCAGCTGAATTACTATATCACTCACTTCGACAATTAAATGTTGTTGAGGACAAAGTACAATTTCATACAACTTGGCCCAGTATTGTATTTTAATTTTTTGGATTAATTTTCTTAATGATAAGAAGTGAGATTGGTTTAAGTACTGCTCACTATCTTGGTAACTAAATGGCATTTAAAAAAAAACTTGAGCTAAGAAAACAAAGAGAAGTGCCAATCAATAGTACGAAGTGGGACTATTCACTATAGGTTAAGATACACAATCATAACAAAAAGACACATATATGCATATCAAATCAAAAATTAGAGGAACTAAGAAATGGGAGTTTTTTTTTTTTTTAAGGAATTAGACAGCTAATCATTACACTATTGCACTGCTTGGCCCTTAGTGGCAGAAAAAAGTCTGATACAGATAGCTGAAGCATTATAGCTTGTGCCATCACTGTTGATATGTTGCCATCTTTAACATAACCCTGTATCTTTTTTCTCTCATGCGCTATTTCAAGAAAAAATGACTCATAGGTTGATCATAATTGTTTTATTAACACAAGGAAGTACGGGCATATATTTTATTGATGTTTATGTTGCAGGTCTATTGTATCTTCTGCAGCATGAAACTCACAACGGGCTGCTGGCTTCATCGCTTAAAGTCATCTTGCTTTTGATATCTGCAACCCCGTAGGATTCTCTCTGCTTATTCAGCCCCTACATGCTTTAGTATCGTTTCCTTAGAATTAAATCTACGGCTGCGCAATGAATATATCAAACAGTTTATTTTCCATGATTCTAAATTGCAAATTTCATAATGGTCTTGGTTCTAACCTGGAAAGTACCATAATAGTGTGACTTCAATCGATATAATATAGTAATACTATATGGGTTTATAATTTACACATTCCTATTGACAGTTTCTTGACTCTCCAATTCGACTACACTCATTATCCTCTTAACATAATGTACTAATACAGAATTTTTCATGTTTTCATATTCTTGTTTAACTTTAACTGTTTAACCTACAAAATTTGTTTAGGAATCACACTCTGCCTTAGAAGGGGAGCCTTGGCGCAATGGTAGAGTTGCTGCCATGTGACTTAGAGGTCACAGGTTTGAGTTTCAGAAATAGCCTCTTGCAAAACAAGGTAAGACTGCGTACAATAGATCCTTCCTTAGGATTGCATTAGCGGGACCTGTAAGGTTGCGTACAATAGATCCTTCCTCGGGACCCCGCATTGGTGAGACTCCGGTAAGGCTGTGTACAATCGATCCTTCCCTGGGATCCGTATTGGCAGGAGTTTCATGCATCGAGCTGCCCTTTTAATCACACTCTGCCTTCCATAAGAAATCCTAGGCCAACATTTGAAAATTGCTCTCATTAAGCTTCATAAAAATCTCAATTAAAAATGATACTAGCTTAATTTGTAATTGTTGCTAATAACCTTATATCTACTTTTGGTTTGTCACTTAATGGTGAGACCCCTTTGTTTTACCCAAATACTTCGCTACACAGATATTTTGGATTTTCTTATCACGATATCTTTGAGGGGATTAATATCTGAAACTTGGAAATATGAGATTAAGTTTATTTCTTGGTGATTATCTAGCATGCAAGTTAATGACCTATGACATGGTTAATGAATCTCTTTTGAGATTGATTTACTAATATTCTTATTTAGTGTATACTGACATGTATATCAGGCAAATTTTCTTATTATCATATCATTGAGTTCTCGACATCATATCACATATCTTTTCATTGCTCATATCGAGCTTTGCATCCTTCACTGTGCTCGGCATCACTCCACATTGGGTGACGCATGCAAAAATCTTATGCTTTGCTGTACTAGATCCTAAGAAGGCTTCTACATTTGCAACTTCTCTTATTTTACTGAAAAAAACTGTGCTTTAAGTCTTCCTTCTTATTTGAATGTTAACTTACCTCCTTATTTTGATTTTTTTCCCCCAACCATTGATAGATACGAACGCATGCCCAGTAACTTGCTGCCAACTTTAATTGGATCTCTACACTCAAAAGTGAAGGAAATCCCTTTGTCTAAGAGTTCAAACATGGATCTTCTGGTATACCTTGGTTTGGTTTTTCCATGTAAAATAGTTGCTATTTCACAGTGTTGGTTCTTTTACAGGTCAATGGTCTTGCTTGCTTGGCAGTGTGTTTTTCCAGATCACCTCCCTCATTCCATGTCTTAAAATTTCTTGAGGAAGATATCTCACAAGGTTAGTTTTTGTTTTGATGGAACTATTTTCTTAGAAGTCAATTGAGATTTTCCACTATTTTTTTCTTTCATTTCTTCATATTTCTCTCTTGTTTTTTCTAGTATTAGCTTCTTACATTCATTTGTCTTTTGAACTATAGATCAATACCAGCTAGTTAGATATGTATAGAAATGCAATTCCTGTTACATTCTTTGCCGGATCCATATAGATGTTTATATTTTTCTAGTGCAGAGAAGTGTAGTATATGGCAATGAATCTCGATCACTTCAAATTTTGCATGGCGTTTAAGTTATAGAAGCCAGTATTTTCTTTGCGGTCGACATGGATGTTTTAATTTCTATGCTATGTTAGTCTATAGTAGTTCCTTCCTGATTCTTATAGATTACATATCTGCTTATTTATATTTGGCTGATTCTTTCCTCCTTTCTTTTCATAAAAAAGTTATAAGTTTGATGGTGTACAGTACAAATGTGGAACAGTGCATTTTTTTTATTCATTCAGGTTTTTCCAATAACCAACCAGAGTCATCCATGTTTTGCTTTTTATTCCACTTATCAGAGAGCAAAAATCATCCAAGCGTTATTTATGAGGCTCTTCAGGTACCTTTAATACTAATTGAATTGTTATCTGGTGGTTACTATTGTCCAGGGTAGCTTTTCCTTGACAAATTGTGATAAACTACTGACTAATACATCATCAAATGCTAGTTTTCTTCTATCTATACATCTTCGTCATAATATTGTGGTGAATTAACAATTTCATTAGTTATTGTTTGACAAAGCATGCTAAGTGTAGAATGTTATCTTGCCTGGATGTTGGATAAGTCTCTTCTAGCCTCCTAGTTTTCTGTTGGTGGCCTCTAAATTGTTAATGTAATTCACTGTGAAGACTTTGTAAATGATGATTAGCTAGGTCATTCTCAAGGATTGAATTCATGAGTCTTGAGAAAGCAGATTACTATTGAGAGAATACATAACACCATGGAATTTCTAGGGTTCTACTTATTCAGTAGAATGGACCAGGGCTATTTCTATCTTGGCTTCAAGGTAGCTGAAACAGTGTGAAAGAAGGATGGGTCACACAGCTTGACTGCACTAAATCCTTGTACTGTCCAACTTACTTGAATTGCTGCTCATCTGCCCTCTAATTGTTTCCCTGCCGACTTAAACTACTGGTCGACCCACCTTGCCCACCTTTGATTGGTTAACGTTCTTGATTGGTTCTTCCTGATCTGCGCCTCCTCCTTCACTGCCTTGACCACCTGATCTGCCTTCGCTACATGACAATCTGACCTACTCAAGTGGGTTTGCCTCATTTGGTGTCCTCCCCGAGTTCAGAATGTCTAGTCTACCTGGGCTTTTTAACTTGACTCAGCTTGTCTGATCCATTGGGTTCCCTTGGTTGCTTAACAGCGTAACTTATTCAGCCTATTGACTCGATAGACATTAATATTCTAGGCCTGCTTTATCCCCTCAAACCATCTGGCCTGCTACAAATATGTATTCTTTAAAGAATGAAATGGAGTAGAAATATAATAGAACAATAATTCCATAAAAATCAATATTTCGATTAATTTTTCTGATCAAATACAGTAATTATTGTTCTGTCTAAATTCATATGATTGGAATAGCTACTCTTGCGAACCAATTGTGCCAGAAGGATGGATTGACCAGCCTGGCCACCTCACCTAGACTTCCCCATGTTTGGAATACCTGCCTTCCCTCAACTGCCCAACTTGCCCAGAATGCAGTGCCTGCCCAAATTGTCCTGTCTGCCCATATTGCTTGACTGGTCTGCCCAAATTGCTTGGAGCCCAGATTCCTGCCTGAACTGCTTGCCTTGTACGTTTGGACCGCCGAGACTTCCCACACCTTACCTAAAATGCACCATAAGAACCCATTGGATTGCCAAGATCTTCAGCTATCATCCAAGAAACTTGCTTAATATCATTTCAAAGGTTAAGGCTACTTTCTACAATCAGGATATATTGAGTGAAAAGCTGATTTGAATGAAGAACAAACTATCATCCAAGAAACTTAATACTATTTCAAAGGCTAAGGCTTCTTTCTACCAACAATATGTAATTAAGTGAAAAACTGATTCGGATGAACAAATTATGATATATTTTGTGTAGTAAGCATACTGCAGGAAAGTTGGGAGAACTATTGAGACAAAAGGTAGAAAGGATCTTCAATAAATCCTTTTTCTTGAAAAATCATATGTTTGATGTCTTGATTTGTTGTTCCAAAGCAAAGTTACAAAATTCTTGATGAATCACAATATGTTTTCCTATTTGTGTCAATTAGTATCTGACATCACTTTTTTATTTTTTGTTGAAGAAATAAAAATCCAAAAATATGGATAAAGGGATGGATAAATTGATGATTATGAATGTACATTAACTTCATGTTTCTGAATGATAGATTGTTATATACAACCAAACATGTTTTATTTGGGCAATATTTTACAGATTTTGAGAGCAGCATCACACAACTATCCAAGAATAGCAACTAGAATATGGGGACACGTTTCTGCTAGTGTTAGTGAACTATTGCTGGTGGGTCATTGTGATTCTGACTCTGAAATTTGTACCAATTCTTGCAAGGAAGAATTTTGCAAAACTGCCAGTGCAACAACAGAAAAATGTCTAATTGCTGCAATTAAGGTTAGAAACTCTTTTTTATCCAAATTACCCTTTCAATTCTGCAACTGCATCTAAGTAAAAGAACTATGATTCTTCCTTGTCCACACTTTCACCACAATGCCAAGGAATGAATAGCTTTCTTGAATGGCTGTAAGATCGACATGTCGATCTGTGATCTGTGTGCAGGGAAGATTCTGTGGTAAGGATCAACAATGCAATGCTACAGTAAATACAAAGGCATTGCTTTATCTCACTTGAATTATGGTGAACATTAGGATGCTGTTATTGTGACTTTTTTCCTTTAATCATATCCTCTAATAGTGTATTAGTTAAGATATTTACAGGGAGATTCCTCGTAATAAACCAATATCAGAATTACTCCATGACTTTCATCTACCTAAAAAGGCCTTATACTAGGAAACTAAATGTGCATGACTCATCTCACAGTATATGGGCGGTAAGCAGTCACTTTTTTTTGGACCTTCACAATACTGCCAACTGTTTGATGTAAATACATTTCGAGGATTGCTCATGCATCCAACCAATCATGGTTTGTTCTGACTATGAAACTAATTTACAGTTAGCTAAACTGTCTTTCTATCTGTTTGAAACAAATATGATAAATCCCTTCAATATTCATGTAGTGATTATATTATGCTATGTTAGATTTCTGTACTAAGGACGAAAAATGCTAATTTAGGCTTTGATCATTCTTTCTCTGCTTTAATCATTTAAGTGTTTAAGGTTGTGCTTAGGTCCTTGATGAGTGCCTTCGGGCAGTTTCTGGGTTCAAAGGCGTAGATGATTTTCAAGATCTTAGACTGCTTGATATCCAACGCATCTCCAGTTCCACCAGAACCAAGAAGATTTCATCCGCACCTTCTTTTGAACTTGATGGCCTAGATACCTCCAACGGCGCCACTACCTCTCATGGGATTGACCAGTGGAATGAAGTGATTTCTAATCACTTACCCAAGTCTCTGCCACATGCCTCTCCGATGGTAAGTTATGGCTTACTTAACGAGTAAAACCTTTCTGTAATCAAGTAGCCCATCTTATACATGCCTTTTTTTTCCCTATTGTTGGCTAAAACTTAGATGGCTAATGAAAGTGTATTTGACTGAATTACACTCTTCATGAGTCCTGACTCCTTGCTGCTACCTGTTGATAGTGCTTATATCACTGCTAATATGCACATATATATTGGTTTGCTAAGCAGCACAGTGGTGGGTTGTCAGAGAAACTAATTAGTCAGCATTCCCTGCCAACATTAACATTTTTTTTTACTTGATTTTCTGTTTAAGCTTTATTGAAATTGGAAAGAATGGTTACTGTAGTTTCCCATAATTTAGTTTATTGAGAACATTGTCTTCTAGATTGCTTTTCACAGTTAACAAAAATTTTGATCTTTCTTTTAGCTGAAGCCAGAACAAAATCAGATATGTAACAACCTACTTGCTTTGATAAATGCCACCTTTGTTTAGCTTCTTGTACAAACTCCAAACCACTTTTGTTTGGGATCTAGTGACCACTTTATTTCTCCTTCTTTGTATGTGGAGCAGAGGTGATTAACTTTATGAACTTGATACCAGAAGAAAGGCCTGAACTTTATAGGTCTCATATTTCCTAGGGATGGATCACTGAAATTTTTTTCTCGTGTATAGCATGTGAAACTCAACTTTAGTATTTAGTCTTTCCTCCCCTCAATCCAAGCGGGCAAAAACCCTACTGTGTACTTTGCCAATAATGTAAATTGAGCAGCTACTCTGCAACATCTATAAACTCGGTGTTAATTAATAGTGATCTGATTAAACTTTACAATTCATACTTCATTGTGTTGCATTATGATACTTCGGTTGCAGTTAGAATCAGCGAGTTAGTCTTGTTTAATGCATAATTGTATGCCCTTGGATTGCCAAAATGCATTTTCAATGCTTACCTTAGTTTTGTGTTTGAACTCGTCCAGGTGAGGGCAGCATCACTTACATGCTTTGCCGGGATGACATCCAGTGTTTTCTCCTCCCTCACTAAGGGAAAGCAAGAAATTGTTATTTCTTTAGCTGTAAGAGAGAATCTTGGCTTAAGATGTTTTACAATTTTCAATATAGAAAAAAGAACAGAATCAAAGTTGATTTTGGTTAGTGACAAGTGCAAATACTCCATAGGTTACGGCAGCACTGAGTGATGCAGTTCCATCTGTCAGATTAGCTGCATGTCGAGCTATTGGTGTTCTAACATGTTTCTCATGCATAGTTTCTCAGTATGTCTTTCATGCAATCCCGTGTCTCAGATTTCAATATTTATAAATTAATGGTCTAAAATCTAAATCTAATACTTTCATGAATGCTTTTCCAGATCAAAGGTGATTAATGAATTTATTCGTGCAGCTGATTATAACTCACACGATCCTCAATCATCGGTACCTAACTTCATCAATTTTACGTTATAGCTAACTGGCTTACCTGGGTTTCCAAGATTATATTTCTGTGTTATGGGAGAAGGGTCTTTAACATGATCAACCCACTCATTCCATATTTTAGTTTAAAATGGCTTAAGTCTTGTTACATATCTTTTGCTTAAGGTTCGGATTACAGCCTCATGGGCTCTGGCAAATATATGTGATGCACTTCGCCACAGAGAAACTGAATTGATTTCAGTTATCTGTGAAGGTTAGTTTAGGTGCTACATAACTTTTCAGGATTTTGAACTGCATGTCATATTTATCCACAAATTGTCAAATGCAGATGAAACGACACATCGTGATTCTATCTCTCTGCTAGTTGAAAGTGCTTTACGGTTAACAAAGGACAGCGATAAGGTCAGATTATCACAAGCAAACACATTGCTTGTGACTTATGTTAGTCATGATGACTTCACCTATGACTTATTAACTTCAGTGGTTGCTTTAATACCCCTATCTACTCATTTTGCTTTCCCTCATTCGTATTTATAGATAAAATCAAATGCTGTGAGGGCTCTCGGTAACCTATCAAGATTCATCAGTCTGCCTTCCTACTCAGCAGCTGAAAAGTTAAAGAGGTACTACTTGTTTTCTTGCAGTTCAAGCTAGAGCTTTGGGTTTCTCATGTTATACTACACATATAAGTTTTGACTAGATCTCTCTATTAGCAGTTCTTCTACATTAAATTTTAATGGAAATCATTTCTGGCTTGAGAAAATGGTGCAAGCATTTGTTTCTTGTGTGACTACTGGGAACGTGAAGGTATTTCTTCTACATGGATACTTTGTCATCAGTTTTATTGACTAAATTCTGTCCTCAAAATTGGCATACATCCTTGTTTCTTGTGTGACTACTGGGAACGTGAAGTTATCTCTTCTATATGTCTACTTTCTCATCAGTTTAATTGACTAAATTCTGTTCTAAAAAATTGCTATTTATCCTTGTTGGATGTTTTGAGTAATATTTTGTTGGTCAAATGATTAGAGAAGGATAGGGCATTACTGATTCTTATGAAATCCAAAAACATTCACAAACATAATCTTTTGAGCAAATAAATACATGACCAATTGATTTTTTAACTTCTATTACCTTTGACTATTTGGTGTTTCAGGTTCAATGGAATGTTTGTCATGCTTTGAGCAACTTATTCATGAATGAGACCATAAAATTGCACCAAATGCCTTGGTATGGTGTCAACAATTTGTCTTTGTAATATTCTAGTTTAATTTAACAAGCATTGTCTCTGCTTTTAATTAGCTTATCATCATCTTTACAAAAAAAAAAAAAAAAATGTTTGCCAACTTAGTTTTGATTTACATATTCTTTTGAAATTTTAGAAATTATTATGGAGTCATGTTCTTTCTTCTTGGTTTATATATCTATAGTTGTTTTGAGAGTTTAAATTCTAATATTTGAACAATGACTTGTGTTTGCAGGGCACCTAACGTTTACAGTATTCTTCTATTACTCCTCCGTGACTCTACCAACTTTAAGATTAGGATTCATGCAGCTGTTGCTTTAGCTGTTCCAACCTCAAGGCTTGGTTAGTGAACAATTCTATCACATGCTTCCTATTTTGTTGTTTTAATTTCATTAAAACATTAGTATCCAGACTGCAGCGAGCAGTATGTGCGTTTATCTCACTTAGGCTGCACCATATGGATGGCTTGCTCAGCCTGCTGCTTGCTTGACTGCCAACCCTGCCTGAACTATCTGTTTGGAGTGGACTCACCCTGCACGTGCTCCTGATGTGCAAGTTGGGCAGATAGATATTAAACAAAGAGAAGTTATTTCTACGGTTTCCCTCTTGCTTGTATCTCACAGAAGGCTAACCATGTTATCAGATTTTTCAGCTGCCCTTAATCAGTAGCTGCCATTGTTATAATTCATTCAGTTATCACTTCTCATTTGATGCAGTTCTGAAAGACTCATTATTTATATTAGCTAACTGCATAAAAAGAATATTCCTTAACAGTATTCCACCTTGTCTGTTTACCATGAAGCTTATGGGAGCTCATTTTCGGATGTCATTCAAGGTATAGAGCATGTACGTGAATCACTTGTTTTAGATACTTCCTCCACACCGTCAAATTTCAAATACAAAGACCACCTTGCAAAGCAGGTTAGTTTTTGTACTACATTAACTTCAAAATCATACTCCTGTTTGTTACCTCATAAGCATATTTGTGTTGAACAATGTCTTTCCAGATGACTTTGACAACTTTGCACGTGCTGGGCTTTGTTTCACCCAGTGATGATCAGGCATTGCGAGATTTCCTATTTAAGGTTGTGATGATGTCCTCTTTTATTATGCTGATCTTTTATTTTTTATTTTTTCGGAAATTTCACCTCAATTCTGTTAAGTAAGGTTTCTGCATATTTGTTAATGTCGTCCTTAAGAAAATAAATAACTATTCAATCTCAATTAAAAAGAATTAACATGCATGGGGCATATAACATGATAGATTGTTTCTAAGTGTTATTATAATTCAAATGTTAGCAAATCCTATTTTGAAGTTAGCTTTTGGGATCACGGGCAATAACTGGTAAAGTACCTACATTTTGTTGGTTATTACCGGAACTCATATTTGATTAAATATCTGCTACCTGAATTAGTTTAAATATCATCTACGAACCATGGATTAAAATTTCGAGTTGATTCGCTCGATGTGGGTGAAGCATCTCCGAACTCACACAACGTCGGCACGTGGACATGTCTCTCGAGCTCGAAGATGCATCTGGATGCGTTCGCGAGCCTAGAGATGCGTTCGTATGCGTCATGCGAGCTTGGAGACGCCTTAGGATGCGTCGCGCGAGCTCGACAACGAGTCTGGAGGCGTCACATGAGCCTAGCGGCGCGTCCATGTGTCGGCACGGAACAGGGAAGTGGAGGTTTTAACTTAGATGCGTCGACCAGACTGTGCGTGCGTGCGTCGTCATGGAACAGGGAAGCGGAGGTTTTAACTTAGCTTTAATAATAAACTTAGGTTAATAGTTTTAATCAACTCCTTAGGATAATTTAAATAGATTTAATTAAAACCTAATAAAATTATCCCATTAATTTAATATATATGCATATAATGTTTTATTTATTATTATTATTTTAAATATTTAGATTAAATTTTTTATTTTTAGTTAATATATTTTATATTTAAAAAATAGTGAAACTATGTTGACACGATACGGTATCGAAACCGTGGCACGGCTTGAGATTTTAAACCATGCCTCTACTTGAATCAGTTAAATATTCGTTTTAAATGATAAATGAGTACTTGAATCCATGGATACTCGGAACATATTGAAATAATTATATTTTTTATAAAAAAATTATTTTAGAAGTTAAAATTTTATTATATAAAAAATAAATTTTTAAAATATTTTTTTTTTCAAAATGGGCCATTTCGTGATAATCCATTTATATATTAGGTATTGTTATGTTACTTTCACTTTTTATCTCTGTTAATGGTGGTTTTGTTCAGGTTGAGTTGATCGGGTTATCTTTAATATTGTCATACTTAAATGTGATATGTAGGTATCTAGGTTCTCCTTAGTAAACAAACCAAAGGTAAAGCTTTTGTTTAATAATGCCAGAAAGACCACCTATTTGCTCTTCAATAGGATTTGTCACAAAATTATGAATAAAGTTGTCCATCATCATCACAATAATTGGGTGAATGCAAAATTGCTTAAGTGGGCTGGACAAAGATAATTGTCTAATGTCCTGGATAACTCCAGTCATTGGACCTTTCCTAACCTGAAAAATATGCTGGTATCCCAGGTACCCGTGAGTACCTGTAGTTTTGAACAAATCCAAAGTTACACCTGAGTATTAAGCATAATAGAATACACAACTTGACTTGTACTGGTTGTTTATTAACAGAAACTTTATCATCAGGTATTTTTGCTGTCCCTATTTAGGATCAATAAATTAACATACTTTCATGTCTTTTCATGGCTTAGTTTAAATTCGTATGTTAGGAGTTGAGCTTTGGATGCAGCTTAATCCAATAAGTTTTGACTAAATTTATTGCACGAGCATTGTTGAGAGGCATTTCAAATTAAGGATCAGAAATAATGGATGGACTGCTTGTCCTGCCCTGCTGCTTTGCCTACTCAGATCACCTGCCTGGGCAGCCTGCTGACTGTGTTCTGACTGCTTTGTCAGACCTTGCCATGAGATTGAAGAATGGTTAGCTATCATATGGATCTAATACAGTATAGGAATAATTCCTTTCAAATAAATTCTCTTATTAGCTATCATATGGATCTAATACAAATCATCCTGTGTAATTTTGTTTTGCAATTTCATGACACGGTGAATCCATCTTATGCAGTATGGATACTTACCTTGGTCCAATCCATTTTTTATGGAAATGATCCTGTTACTTTTTTCCTTTCTCGACAATACCAAATCTTGGACTGTATACCAATAACATTGCATTTTATGATTATTGCAGAAAGCTCCTCTTCTAGAAGAGTGGTTCAAAGGACTGACTTCACTTTCAGCAACTTGTGATCAGCCATCATCAAGGGGGTCTTCTACTCACAATGAGGAAAATGCGTTTCTCTCTTCTGTAACAAACAGAACTTTTTTATTGGCGGGCTTGGAGTCCTTGATCAATGTCTACAGAAGCAGCAATCACCATACTGTATCTCAGAGATTTGAGAAATTGTTGAACAACCTATCATAATCTCATTTGTTTGAGCAGGTATCTCACATTTGTGTGCGTCTGGAAATTGCATTCTATCAGGGGAAATCTTTGGCCGGTTTATAACATGACTGCAGCTTGCTCATATTCTTTCCCTATTACATGATTGGTTTCCAGTTCAGGTATATGAGATTCTGAGAGCCATGCCATGGCTTTCAACCAAGTTGTAGCTCATGCAGCATGTAGGTTTTTTATTGTTTGTAAAATTCAGTTTGTATAATTTCCCGTGTGAAATTGTATTTATACAAGTTTCCTAATTAGGTGAAATCGTAAGTGCACTACTGTTGCATCTGTAGGTTTCTATGCGTTCTTCTTGAGTATTACGTATCCTCCTTTATGCTTTAATCCATTTCAGTGCACACAGGAACGCATGCTCAGCAATTATTCCATATCACTTCCTAAGATATACTATTGTGGGAAACAACAGGTGAGATGTTTTGACTCTCCAAAATCATTGCTTTTGACTTGTTGGATCTTATGATTTCCTAATTTTCAATTTCTAGAACAGGCACAATCCCTCAATTCAGTTTGGACTCTTCCATTCAAGATGTCGTATTTATTGCTTATTTCTTGTAAAATGACGGTCTATTGAATTTGTTTGCTCATAAATGTGAGGCTCAACAAGATCACGAGCTATTTTCTTCATAGAAGTTTAGTATGCAGTTCCCATAAGCATCTTTGAAGTCTGAGACATAACCCACATGTTACTGCCAATATGCTGCATAATATAGTATTGGTTTAATTATCCTAATCGTTGCCCTAAAACAAAATTACATTGCTAACTCATTGAAAGGCCTTGAAAGACATACCGCGGAGAACCTGTTGAATCGAGGGCAGATTGAGTTTCTGATAAAGGAAAGTGCAAGGTTATGACAAAGGATAGTTTGATTCTGAAGTGATTGCATGACAAATGGTGAGGCATCACTGGAAGGGTCTCTTTTCTTGTTTAAGGGTGACATAGTAAGTGGATTACATTTTTCTCTGGGCAACAACAAGATTAACTTTGACGAATAATTGAATTTTGTGATTTTTTTTTATCACCATTGTTTTTTATCATAAAGACATTTCTATACAATATTGAATGTGAAAGCCTGAGATTGTTTTTCATTGAAACTATTAGTTCAAAAGTAACATTATATGAATTTTGACATCCCTTAAATATAGCTCAGCTTACAACCAAAAGTATTGGTCAATTTTTTTTCTTCTTTATTCAGGAGCCATAGTGATTAGCCACTACTTCCAACCACCAGTTGGTGAGGGTGTTGGCAACAATGTGGCCTTGCATGTGCCATTTGGACGTTCGTTTTTTTTTGTTTTATAATTTAGGCATTCAATTCTTACAATTTGATTAATCTTCGAAGTGATTCGCTTGATTCTATGGAAAATAAATTAAGCGTAGATGATTCTTAGCGGATGGTTCAACGTTATAAGTTTTTTAAACTCCGTTGTAATGTCTCATGGATGAGATTTGAATTCTCATTGTTTAGGGAATCCACCCCATCTTCATGGTAGCTTATAGCTCAGGGGGCTTGGACTTTTGTTTTCGCTTATACACTAAAGCATCACTTCTTCTTTTCATTAATCTTCATGTTCAGAGGCGCTGATCTTTTGAAGGACTTCATTGGTCAAAAACTGTACTTCACAATCTAAACCCGTAATGTATTATAAATTCATCCTTTGTTTCCATGGAACTCTCCCTTCAGCAAGTAATGAAGAATTTTTTATCATCTAACATCAACGGTACTATACTTTTAGCCGCATCGACTTAGAACCTCTTCTACCAGAGCTCTTTCTTTCCGTAAGTATTTCCGTCCGGGCTCGCTGTAACTCTGCCCCGACTCAAGCTTAAAGGCTGTCAAGGAGCTTAACCTAACAAACTTAACTATTACATGTTACATGAAGAAGAGTGATGCACCAATTTTAAAATTGACTCACAAATATATTTTTGTAGGGTTTTGATAAGCAAATTCCTTAATTTTTAAATTCATCTCCTACTGAAAACCTTCTTTACTTGGAAATTACTATTTAACGTTATGGAAAAGGAAAGGAAACGTTAACACCTACTAAATTCAAATTAACATTATCATATTTTAACAAAACAAAGGGAAGAAAGTTAACTCCCTTCATTTTTTCTTTAATTTCATTTCCATCTTTGTTAAACAGTTATTAAGTGCCAAAAATGCCTCCAACGTGTCTTCGACCACTGTATAATACAAACCGACGTGACCCCGAGTCATGCACTGCGATTCGTGTTCACCTCCACGTCGTATAAAAAGTGGAAGAGGCGCGAGCCGACTAGTTCGTCGTCGAAATGGTGTCGTCGCCGGAGAGCAGCAAACGGTGCCTCCCAGTCCCCACCTTCATCATCTGTTTGATTTGCCTCAACATTTGGTGCGCCTTCCTCTTCATCCACTCCTTCCATTTATGCATCTCCTCGCCCAAGGTCGACCTCTACTGCATATCCATCAGCGCCGGCAAGCATCCGAAGCTTCCCGCCGCCGTAGACCCGGCGGTTCCCGGAGGCGCAGCGGACGGAGAGCCGGAACAGAAGTGGATCGAGAAGGAGGAGTTAATGGACCTAGAACAGGCCCCCAAAGGCCTGGAATCGGCCCAAGAACACATGGAGAACATCAGCGAATCGCCGGAGGTGGACCGGACGCCGGAACCGGTCGAGTTAGTGAACCGGATCGAGGCGCAGGCGCCCGGCGTGGACCGGAACCAGGAACCGGTCGAGATGGGGGTCCGGGAGGAGTCGAAGCGGCTGGAGGAGCAGTGGGGGATCGTGGCGGTGCAAAGCTACATGAGCCAGCTGCGCACGCTGGCGGTGAAGGGGGCGCACGTGACAGGGGAGAAGAGGGGGGGATGCGACGGCCGCGGGGTGTACGTGTACGATTTGCCGTCCAAGTTCAACCGTGACCTGGTGGCGATGTGCGGCGACTTGCTGCCGTGGGCGGACCTGTGCAAGCACTTCGCGAACGAGGCGCTGGGGGAGAAGGTGGAGGCGCTGGGGCCGCGGTGGTACGGGAGCCACCAGTACTTCCTGGAGCCCATCTTCCACCACCGGATCCAGAACCACCCGTGCAGAGTGCGCGACCGCGACGCCGCCAGGCTCTTCTACGTGCCGTTCTACGGCGGGCTGGACGTCGTCCGGTGGCATTTCAGGAACGTCTCGACGGAAGTCAAGGACGCGCTGGGCGTCGAGCTCATCAGGTCGGCGGCGAAGGGCATCATCGCCTTTGGTGAATTTTGATGGAAATTTGGATGATTTCTTTTATTAAAAATCGGATTTTGAAAGGCAGGTGGTTGGAGGAGCAGCCGTCGTGGAGGAGGAACTCCGGCTCCGACCACATATTCGTGCTGGGTAAGATATCGTGGGACTTCCGGCGATACGACGACCGCTATTGGGGCAGCAACTTCCTGCTGCTCGACCAGATGCAGAAATCCTTCAAGTTCCTGATCGAGCGTCAACCGTGGGAGCCGAACGACGTCGGGGTGCCCCACCCCACCCACTTCCACCCCCACGACGACGCCGACATCACCGCCTGGCAGCTCCGCCTCTCTGCCTTCCGGCGCCGCAACCTCGTCGGCTTCGCGGGCGCCGCCAGGGAAGAAACAGAGGAGAGCATCCGGTCGGCACTGATCGAGCAATGCATCGCGGCCGCCCCCGAGTGCCGCTTCCTCAACTGCAACGGCGGCGGGTGCATGAAGACGGAGGCGGTGGTGGGTCTGTTCATGGAATCAGAGTTCTGCCTGCAGCCGCCGGGGGACAGCCCGACGAGGAAGTCGGTGTTCGACAGCCTGGTGGCGGGCTGCATCCCAGTGATCTTCAACCCCTTCACGGCGTACTACCAGTACCCGTGGCACTTGCCGGAGGACCACCAGAGGTGGTCGGTGTTCATCGACGAGGCGGAGGTGAGGCAAGGGAAGGTGGACGTGGTGGAGAGGTTAAGGAGGGTGCCGGCGGAGAAGAGGGAGGAGATGAGGAGGTATATCGTGCATCAGATCATGCCGGGGCTGGTTTATGGAGATCCGACCGCAAGGTTTGAGAGATTCCGTGATGCTTTTGATATAGTGGTGGATAATATGATGGAGAAATTAGTTGGCGGATTAGCCAGAGAATGATCAAATTTTCAATTTTATAGTTTTGATCATGTTTTTTTCTTTTTGTTTTTTTTACTGCATATGTATTCAGCCAAGCCGCCTCTGGTCCATATTTTATAGATCACTTTTGGTCCATAAAATATGGACCGTTAGATTAAATTAAAAGAAATTAATATATAGATTCTTGAGATGATCTAACGGTGTAAATCAGAAAAAATCTGAAGTGGTTCATAAAATATGGTTCAGTAGATCCTGGCATCAAGAGTATAGCCCAAGTTTCTAGTGTTAAAATTTGTTTGATAAAGT
>JBBPFP011266472.1:0-10356 GCA_037974795.1 Kaempferia galanga
AAAAATAAATAAATAGTGGGCGTCCTAATCTTGGCAGCTACTAGCTTTGATTTTATTACTTATTAGTCAATAACTGGCCAAAACATGACCTGTCTGCGACAATAATTTGAGACTTGAGCAGGACAAATAAATTTTAAAATCAATAATCATAATAATAAATTAAAAAATACTTTTAAAATGTACTTATATTTATATTATTTTATTAAAAAAATTAAGTCGTACAGACTAGGCACAAGATGATCCAGTCCGCCCTGAAATTAGCTGAGGTAGATGAGAAAATCTAAGGCTGAATTGGACGGCAATCATTTATCGAATATCATTCAATGATATTTATCTATCCTTTTAAATTTCCATAGACGACGTTGACTTTTGATTTATTTATTTATTCTAAAAATTATTCATTTGAAATGGCCGACCAATCCCAATTTAGAAGACAGAGGAGACCGTCTAGACAGGATCCTCTATCTGTAATTCCTAGTTCCTGTCTGGTTCACCTCAGGAGGATCGTGGAATTACATCAAAGATTCATGTATTATTTCCTCCTGATCTAATCCAATGGTCCTTCATATGGACCCGGAATAGACTAAAGATTACGGACCAGAAGATCTGCTCTCGACAAAGTCAATTCTCCTCCGCGCCACAGCCTCGCCTGTCTTTGAGCAACGTAATCAGCTTAGGCATCGCCTTCTTCCTCTTCTTGATCACAACCAGCGGAGAACGAACATGCCAAGCTGCAGGTGACGACGGAACCCTCCTCAATTTGGTGCGCAGTTTTGATTTATTTTGCATTTTTCTTTCCGAAATTTCCGGCTCATCGCTATCTTCTTTGATTTCATCCTCCTCTTCCGAACCATGTTGTTCTTGCTCTTGTTCAGTTACCTCGTAAATCTCTCGCGCTCCCGCGTCTCTGAGCTCCATGTTCCTCCTCTCCACCAGCTCAGCCTCCGCCGTCGCCTTCCTCTCCCTGTCCACGACCGCCGCAACCCAGGCCGCCGCGGCCGCCACCTTCTTCTCCGCCACCGCTCGAGCTGCCCTGCCCCTCCGCACCAAGTACTCGTGCTCGCTCCTCGAAATACTTATCGTCGATCCGAATTGGAGCAAGAAAGCTCTCGTCTTGGCAGCTCTCTCGACCACATTCTTCAGCTTCTTGAGCGCCATGGCATCCGACACTTTAGCCGCCCGCAGCGTCCGCACCGAGGCCAGCGACCTTTTCTCAATTTCTGATTCGATCTTATCCATTTGTTCTTGGATTCCAATGTTTTCGTTGCGAATTCGTTCAAGTTCTTTCTCCGCGGCCTCAGTTTCGGCTCGAAGTCTCTGTATCTCAGCTGACAAACTGGAAGAGGATGTGCTCGTCCTCTCATGCCCCGCCATCAAATCTTCAAACTTTGTCTTGGCTTTCAGAAGCTCAGAGTTGAGTCGCACGACCTTGGATTCGGCTCTCTGCTCTAGTTCCTTGAGCAGATTACTTTCTGCGTTGATCTTCACCATCTCCTTTCTAGCAAAATCCATCGCGTTCATGAAGTGAAACGCCACTTCCTTGATCGACGCCAACTCTTGTTTTGCTGCCGAGAGCTCTGTTTCTTCTCGCAATTTGGGCGCCGGCCGAATCGAACCTAACTCTGTTTGCAGAGCAGTGATTGCCAAATTAGTGACGGCGAGTTCAGATTCGAGCTCCTGCTGCTGCTGTACTTGTCGATTAAGGTCTTTGATTGTCGATTTAACTGCCGCAATTCTCTGGGCGAACTTATCAGCCACAGCAGCTCTTTGCGATTCGATTTCGTCATGCTCCCGCTCAGCTTCAATCTTTGCGAGCACAACCAGCATGTGCTCTTCATCCGCGGCTTCAATCTGCCTCCTTAGCTGCTCTACGGACACCAAAAGCTGCATGGCTCTTGAACTCAAGGCTTCGGCTTCCTTCTCAGCAATGGCTTTAGCTTTCTTGGCGGAGACGATCTCGAGCTTCAGCCTGCTCAGTTCATGTTCCGTCATGACAAGTTCCTGTGTCGTAAATTTGCTTCCTGAGCACAGATCAATCAAAATGGATTAACGTGAATAGAGTTTGATTAGTGTACCTCTTGAGGAGGAGGAAGCTGGCTCTTCTGCTGCTGCTCTGTTTTTTCACCAACTTTTAGTTTGTCACTACACTCCACCAATCGAGCACCTTGTGTGCTCTGGGATTGCCTTGCAGCCATTCAAAACCCAAAATCTGCAGGATTAAGATTTTTTTTTTAAAAAAAAATGGTGACTTTACCTATGCATGGAACAGAAAGCTAGGGAAACCATTCAAATTTTGTCCAACTTTTGTGTAGTGCAAAGGTTTTGTTTGGCTGACAAAGTCCGAAATGTTATCTTCTCTGTGTGGTGTTCACAAGCCTCATTCTGATTAATCCTTATTCAGAAGAAGACAAAATTATATCACACATCTGGTTCTGATCTCTGCAAAAATATAAGACAAAATAAATGAGTTAGTTTTAGATTAACCCCACTAAAAGGTCAAAAATAATGCAGTCACAAGTAATTCTGATATATTAACTTACATGTTTGCCAAAATGAAACAGCATGCACCTGTTGTGTAAAATAGTGTAACCAGAATATGTTGTATGGTTGATTTAGTAAACAAATAATCAGCAAATGATAGCTTTATGAGGGCCAACAAGTTGCCAATCACAACATGTTGAAGATAAAAACAGCAATATAAAACAAAAATGAGGCTACTTAATATACATTTTCAAACAGGATTCTGCACATCTGGGAATGAGAAAAGCATACAACAAACTTTGAATATAAATCCTTAGTCAATATGGATGGTGTCGCAGGCTGCGGTCCTTGTGTGATCGCATGACAAGAGATTTTGAAATCCATGAACTGTTGGATCCCGATGGCTCGTCTGATAACCAACAACACAAGCGACCATCTTCTCCACCAGTCCAACAGAAAATGTTATTTTTCGAAATAGAGCGTTGAGTTCCTGAAGCAGGCAAGACGCTTCTGACAACTCCAGCATGTCCACCCTCAAGAATAGCTTCTGCAACCCCAATTGTTCCAACATGATCATTGTTGATGGGGAAGTACCCAAGAGTCCCTGAGCCCGTGCCACCGATCACCCATAACCGATCATCAATTTCAGAGTAATGGCAATCAACGAAATAATCTATCTGCCAAAAGGAAATGATAGATTATAGTATCTCCAAAGAAATAATCCTAGAAATGATCAAAATGATGCAAGTGATGTGAAAACAGGTGAAGTCGCCACATCCTACTCATTAATCCAATTCTTTTGGCAATATTATTGCATACCAAAAACAGTATATAGTTGTGGATCAAAAGAAACAGTATAAATACATACATCATCAAGATTCCACTTATCGGAAGCCATCGAACGAGCATCTTCAAAACTCACTTCTCTTCTTGCATTTCTCCAATCCCAAATGCTGCAAGCATAGAATAACAAACTACTTGAGATATAAATATAAAACAACACAATTCTAATAAGATTAGGAAGTAAGATCGTCTTTGAGTGAACGAAAATATTGTAGGAGAAAAATATAAAATTAAATATAAATTAAAATAGGAAAATGACTACAAAAAAAAAATCAAATCAAATAGCATTATCAAATTACAAAAAAAAAATTGAAGCTACGTAATATGATATCTAGCAGAAATTACACCGACAAGGAGTATTCGACTATTATAAAAGAAATCAATGTTAGCATAAAAAAATGGAAAATAGTGAAAATTTCTATTTTGACACACGTATAGCAATGTCAAATTTATTGCATTTTAATTGAAGCTGTCAAAAGGCTAGTCCAATTGTTCTGAATAAATATGAAACAGAAAATTCTAAAAAGTCGTAAAGAATGGCAAATACTAAATAACTATCATCTTCTTCTGAAAATGTCAGTATCAGATCATTGTAATGTTTCTTAATAAATGAATTAGATCAAACAAGAATGAAATTCTTGTAGCGTGCAAGTACAGCAAGTGATGATCATATATTTAAACGCATAAGAAAATTGTTGGGGTATGCAGGAACATCATGATGTTCAAATCAAAAGAACTTCAATGAATGAATATAGTTATAAATACATAAGTTTGCATGGGCAATAATTAGTGTACAAATAAACATCGCAAGCATTGTGAAGTTGCTTGAAAAAAGGAACAACAAAAATTACCTCAGAGTCTCTAGATGTGTCATACACCAAAGCTTCTGATTCATGGTTCCAAAGAATCCTATTTTTGCAATTGAGGTTTCCACATTCATCACCTACAGCAATAGAGATAAAACTGTTTTTAAAAAAATAACCTACACGTGCAAATTGTCATCTTTTGAGGCTTATGGCTCTGACACCATGAGCTCATGGTCATCTGCATCTTGCAAATTATCAGCTCTCTGACTTATCCGGGGGAGAGATTCTCTCAGATTCATCAACATGCTAACAGGAATTTGTAATAAAATCTAATAATGTGACGTAAAGAAGCTGC
This sequence comes from Kaempferia galanga, assembly GCA_037974795.1. Classification (NCBI taxonomy): domain Eukaryota; kingdom Viridiplantae; phylum Streptophyta; class Magnoliopsida; order Zingiberales; family Zingiberaceae; genus Kaempferia; species Kaempferia galanga. The sequence continues at coordinate 4,486 of JBBPFP011266472.1, forward strand.
TGTAAAGATTTATTCTAACAAAACTGAGCTTAATAGAGGCTTCAAATTTGAGAGACTAAACCATACAACAGTCTAAGATAAGAATTTAATGAATATTAACAATGAGAACTTGAGCATCAGGAAAGCATTTTACTAGTCATTCTATGACAATGCTGTGGAGAAATAAAAGTATATTCAGTAGGGGCTATGGGAACTGGAGGCAATAGTACTTATTCTCATTTACTCCACTCTCTAAAATGCTCAGCTCAATGTCCAATTCATTTTGCAGTAACAATGTGCTTAACAATTCAATGTTTCACATAAACTCAAACTGATAATGCACTGACCAAATCCAACTTCACCTCCACACACAATAGAAAATACAAATAAAAATAATAAAGTAACACAATAAGCATTCTGTATAAAAAGTTTAAATTGACGGTACATTAGCACAGAGAAACTAAAAACCACATAATCACTAAGCACAATAACATATCTTACTTGATCCAAATGGTCATCGTCATTTATAGGTCCACTAGCGTCAAAGAGACACATCAACCCATCAACTGAAGAAGAGATTAGCTGATTTTGCAGATGGGGAACAAACCTTACCTAATTCGAAAGGAAAATGCACAGAAATACAATATCTCAGCTGCAAATTCAACAAGAAGTGCATACACGAATAACAGTAGCAATTGCAATGACAACTAAACTATAGCAAAAGAAGGCATCATTCTTGACAGCATGATTAATAATAATCAGACCAAGCCACATTTTGACACGTTTAGCCAATCATCTAAAGGATGCTAATGAGTAGAACGACTATGTCACAAGGCTAGAATGTCCAAAGACCGTTGAAAGCTATAGATGACCAATGCATAGGTAAGGCACCAAAAACTAGAATCAAACCCAGCACTCCAACAATGAAAATGTTAAGAATAAAAAAAACTATAAATCCCAACCTTCCAACTTTATGTAATGCCATGTGTTGGGTTATATTGACGTAATTCAAATTTTGTTTATTATAGAGTAATGATTTCAATGATTTATACTATCCAAAAGTTGTCTATAATCTCTTCTAACCTAGTCCTAACCATGGAAGCCATAGAAAAAGTTTACTATATTTCACTAAAAGGTTAGCAAATTATAAATATCCTAAAAGCTCAACTTATCTAAAAATCCATTCAAAACTTTAATTTACTTACAAATAAATTCCTAAACTTGTTTAAATTTTAATTTTTATCATAATTCACCTGACATGATGGAGAAAATATTTTAAGAAAAAAAATATATTCATTATTCTCAATGATGCCATCTTATTTTGGGTGGAAAATGAGTTTTAACATATAAATTTTTATAGGATTGTTTCATAAATAGAAAGTGAAGATGCAAATTATGGTTTGGGGAGCCTTGGCGCAATGGCAAAGTTGCTGCCATGTGATCGGTCACGAGTTCAAGTCTCAGAAATAACCTCTTACAAAGTACAGTAAGACTGCATGCAATAGATCCTTTCCCATGATTCCGCATTGGCAAGAGTTTCGTGCACCGGGCTGTGCTTTTATAATCGCAAACAAATGGTGCATTGGGATACATATGAAGAAAAAGAAACTTATAGTTTAAAATACTTTGAATTAATTAACTTTTAACTAAAGAAAGTAGAATTTCAACATTTTGAATGTCCAGACTGTTCTTGCAAATTTATTAACTGAATAAGATATATATAAAGAGAGAGATGCACAAGCTCTAGCAAATTATGGATACCATTTTATCTCTTTATGGTAAAAAGAAAATCAGAAAATGCATACCTGTGTGACATCATCCATATGGGACTCCTCCAAACATGCCATGTGATTACCATTTCTCCAGTCCCAAAAGTATATCTATAAAAGTATTTCATAAAAATTATGCAATGCAAAATAATGTTTTCTCAAATACAGTGGCAAACAGTAGAGGAAGAGAACATGATAAGAAAAATAGACTGGAAATAAGTAAACTGATTCCTTTTATTATCAGAACAAACTGTAATGAATCCAGAGTATCACAACCAATATAGATGAGAGAATTGATCATTAACTTGTTTGGCAAAATCAGCAATCCAGAATGCCTAAACCCAAGTCAATGATAGATCGCTCATCTAAGCTCTTAACTTGCTCATCATTACCCAACTCTTCCTATAGGACTAAAATAGGATGTTACGAGCACCTTCACTTAAGGGCTCCAAGTCCTCATTAAGACTAAAATCCAACTTATAGCCAAGGGTCATCCCTAATTGATGGCATGTGATGCTCAATGATAGCCTCACCGTTCCATAAAAACACTTTACAGCCACTTCACCATGTCTAGGATTACATCCACTTTGAAATATTGCAGTATTGAACTAAGCATGATAGATAGAGAATCGATCAATTAACTTATCAAAGCCAGCTACTAGCCAAAAATTCTTAGTCTAGCGTTACTAGTAATAATCCTCCTAAGTTTAAAAACACTCTTTATTAGTCCATAACTTTCTGTGTAGGATTAAACTATGATGTGTTCCAGGCTTCCAACATGTCACTTGCATAGGAAAAATAGAAGTATAATCGTTTTTGACAAGTTAACAAATCTTTTATCAAATTTTTAGTTTCAAATATCTAAGTCGTGAAAAAATGACATCAGCCTTCTCTTGCAACTTGTCAACTACATCTGGCCCTTTTTTAAAAAAATCCCATAATGGAATTAATTTGTCAACAATAATAAACACCAGATCACACAGCAATCCATAAATACAAACGATAAGGTTGATGCTCTTTCAGACATCAAGAACCATAAAGCAATTGCACATGCTATCAAAAGCTGCAAAACTAATTCAGAGGATACAAGAATTCCTTTTACACATTATAGTCTCGAGATAGGAACATAGACTGAATATTAGTACCTGAGCATTGCTTCCACCAGCAAGTAGGTTGCCGGTTGATCCTCCAAAGCAAAAGCTAAACAATTCTCGAGAGGAACTAGTACTTAGTGAAGAAACCTATGTCACAAGTGTTTATTAGAGAAGCAGATGATCTATGGAAGAAAATTGTTACTAGTTGTGTCAGAAATATTATCAAGTTCTCAGGAAAATGAGCAACAAATCAAGTCACGTATATGGATTTAGTATCATATAGCAATGTTGAAAATGGAGAATTACATGGTATGTTATACCTTAATATTGGCAAAAAACAATATCACAAGTAAAGGTAACAGGTTAAACTTCAGACACAAATGAATTAGAATCCAAAGCTAGTGATTACTGGAGCTCATTGTACCTGCTTGAATGTCCTGACATCCCATGCTCTGACAGTGCCATCAGATGAACAAGAACAGATTGTCTGTGGTGAGGATGGAACAGAAAATGATATTTCATGAATTGTTCCATTGTGCCCTCTACACTCGCCAACATATTGGCCAGTTACTGCTGAATAAAATTTGATTGTATTTGATGACAAGGACAAGGCCAAATTTGAGATCTCCTGGCTTGCAATAGAATCAAGATGAATTCCAGAAAGACATCCATAAATAAACAATCAAAAGAGTATGCAAACAAATGGCAACAAGTCCTATTTAAATAAAAATATATGAAATGAATTGCAAAAACTAATGTCGTTTGGAGAAAATTCCCATTTACTTAATCACATAGAGTTTACTTAACTATTAATAAACTCAATGCAACAGCAAAGTATTGGTCTTACAAGTTGAAAGAAGAAAAAAATCGTATAAATCTATTATTAGACTCGTAATCTTCTGTCCTCTATCTTTTAAAAGAACCAATATCCATGAATTACATAATCAAAATCAACCAGCAACACAGTAAAATCAATAAACAACCAACCTAACTTAACAGGCAAAAGGTGTGATTACAAAAGAATATGGGCTTGATACACCAAATAGCATAGATGGAAAATGTATCTCGACATTATAATGTACTCCATCCTCTAAACTAGATTGAGAAGTGCACAGATCCTGATTATTTTGTCATTCACAATCCAACCTCAATTTTTTTTTACAGCCATTGGGTTTCCTTCTCTTCAATTTTCAGGGACAGAACCGAGCTAAGAGACCTAAATACTAATTCAATTGTCTCACAATAGACATCAGTATCACCATATAGTTGTTCCGACAATGTAAAACTGCACAAAGAAGGCCAGACTGAGAGGACGTCAAGCCCCTCAAAGGCTCAGAAGGTTGCGCCACTAATGAATCTTGCTCGATGTAGCAAACTCTATGATAATCTAACTAGGAAAAATGACAAATTTCCTACGTCTTACTGGCAGCCTACATTTTTTAGTAGAAATCGCCTACTCACTGTAGCTAAGTACACTTAATCCTGCTGAAAACATCCCCAGAAGAGGGAGGGGGGCAAGAGGTGTGCGTGTGCGCGTCGCGTGAATACGATTTCCTGCAGGGAAAAAAAAACAATGGAAAAAAGGTGGGGGGATGGAGAAAGGAGGTACTTGACAGCTATCTGGAAGATGTAATCATCGCCGAAGTTGGTCTGGATAGTGTTTCTGACAGAGAGGCGCTTGGAGGAGGGCGAGGGTGCCGCAGCCTCCGCATCCAACTCCATGGCAGTGTCCACCTCCATCGTCGTTCCGCCGATAGGGTTTAGACTTCAGATACCACCGTAAACCACAGGCGCAGTGCGAAATCTTTAATTCAATCCAAGCACTTAATCATGCGCATTCGCTGTCCACCTTATAATTTATGCATAAAACCCTTACAATTTAAAACAAAAAACAAATAATACCTACTTTGCAAAAAAGAAACAGGCATATCTTGTTTTATCATTTATTTTCTAAAATAAAATTAAATTAAATTAACTCCTGCATCATCTTAACTGACTTTATATAAAATTATTTAAACTGGTTCAAGTCTTTAATTTTTACTGGTCATCACGCAATAGAACAGATAATGGTTTGAAATCGCCAATTTACGATTTAAAATCATCGGTTCGACGGTTCCTAAAAGGTTAACTCTTAACCTTAATCATCTAAAACGATTATGATTCACAATTTACAATCATCGATTCATAATTCATCACAGTTTAAAATTATTATATTATTTTTTGAAAAAATTATTAGTTGAACTCATCTTTAACTAATTAAGAATAATTATATAGTAAAAAAATATTAATTAGTTATTAATTAATTAATTAATATATAATAAATAATTATAAATAAATAAATAAATATGTATATATTTTATTATTATTAAAAATAATAGTATAACCAAAGAATTTAGTAATTAAATAGTTAACTAATAAATTAAAATAATAATAGTAGTGGCATAGTTAGTGATCCGACACCGGTCCTTCAGAGATGGACAGCTGGGAACACAGGTGACCTGGCCACTGATGACCGAGTAGGAGAGAGAAGAGATCCGAGCTGGCACGGTACTAGCCGAGCGAACGGAAAAAGGAAGTAGACCCGAGCTGGCACGGTACTGGCCGAGCGAACGGAAGAAGGGAGTAGACCCGAGCTGGCATGGTACTAGCCGAGCGAACGGCGAAAGGAAGTAGACCTGAGCTGGCACAGTACTAGCCGAGTGAACGGTGAGAAGAGCGAGCTGTGCTTTGCTAACTCGAGAAAAAGCACTTGTGTTCGTTCGGTCACCTGAAAAGTACTCGCACAGACTGAAGGAACGTTAGTCACCAAACAGAGGGCGGGGTCCTCTTGTTTGGTACTCCGACGCTCAAGTCAGTAGCAGTTCGGACAGTAGCAAGATTTTAGGAGGTATTCAGGAGTACGCTATTTTAGGAAATAAGCATGTGTTACCTTACTTAACCTGACTTTTGAGAGTACCGAGGGCACTCCGACGCTCAAGTCAGTAGCGATTCAGACAGTAATAAGGTTTTTAAGAGGTATTCAGGAGTAC
>JBBPFP011266581.1:0-10355 GCA_037974795.1 Kaempferia galanga
AGGTCGCTCAAGGATGTGAGTGAAAGACGCAGTGTCGAGAATAATGGCGTGAGTCGGCGCATCCGAGGGACACAGAGTCTGTGGAAGAGTACACCGGCGGATGAGCTCGTCCAGTTCTCCTGATTATATCCATTCTCTCAAATATAAATTTGACCCAATATTAAGAACAATATTTTTTGAACACAAATGTGTTTGAAAATTTTAATTCGTGTTTAAAAAATCACTACTCTCAAAATATTAGATCAAATTGATGTATAAGGGTCTGGATATAATTAGGAGAGTTAGTTGAACACATATGAACTAGTTTTAGGCAATTTAAGGTTGTTTGTTCTGTTAATCGATTTTGTCTAAAATTGGCTTTAATAAAAAAAATAAATCAGTCGACTGGTTTTTTATCAGTTGACTGATTTACTCGAAATTTTGAAATTTTGGCATAAAAAGAAATCAATTCGACTAATTATTTTTATTAGTTGACTAATTAGGAGTAAAACGGAAAGTATGTGATTTGATGATTTTAAAACTATGCTATATGATTTAATAATTTCAAAAATTACCTATATAGTTTAGTAAAAAGCTAAATAAATTAAATTAAATTTGAACAATTATTTTAATAATTTAATTCATTTTAAGTTCAACCTTACTCGATTATTTTATTAAATAAAGCTGAACATCACTCGTTAAGTTTGGCTTATTTATGACCCTATTAATAATCATGTGCATCTGAGGCTCTTAATTGATGCCGAAACAGGCACGGGGAGGCAACGGCTTCGTATTGGACTTAGCCAAATTCGAGTCCATACTTCCCCTCTAGAAAGTCGAAGTTCCTTCCTAGAAAATGCAACAAGAATGGATTTGAAACAGTGAGAAAAATCAAAATAAAATGAAATGGCAACTGGATCAATCCAATTATGTTTTCATAGCATCAGATTTAAATGATTTGAAACATTATTTAGAGTTATATCTCCCTTTTCGATTTTGACAAAAATTCGGTATGCCAAGTGGATTGACGATCCAGCTAGTGGAATCACTTTAAGTAACAAAGTTAGGGCTTCAAATGAATTGAATATTTAAGAGTAAATTTGACGTTGAATTTGATAAACATTTATCTATATTCTTCAATACATACAAAGTTAATTAAATAAATAAATTTAAATAGCTTATTAAATTAAATGAATAAATTTAAACACACATATATTCAATTTGTTAATATTAATAAAATTTATGAATTATGTTTATCAATAAAATTCTCATCAACATGATAAATAATTATAAATAAATAAAATGAACAAATAATCTTCTATTTTCAAGCTTAGTAAATAATCAAATAAAATTAAAATTATAAACTTCTCAAGCAATCAAATAAACTTGAACTAAGAGCTTGATAATATTTAAACAAATTAATTTAAGCCAAACTCAAGCAAACTTAAACACGTGAAAAAAAAAATCAAGCAAAATTTGAACAACTAATTCAACAATTTAGTTCATTTTAGATTTGATTTGGCATGTTTACCGCCAAAGTTGGCCTCAAATATTATTTTGTTCATCACGCCCACGTTAGTTTGCAATCAGCTTCTAAACAAATTGTCTGTTTTTAGTCTTTTCAATCAAAATACACCTCAGATGTTCTTTTTTCTTCTTCTTATATTTTACAATTACAAAATTTGTTATCTTTAATATTTCACAAACTAATTTCCAAATCATATCGTAAACTGATTCTATAATATAAGCACGCTAGCAACTCACTGCTCCAAGCTCATGAAAAAAGATTGGAAAAGATGAACTCTGAAAAAATTACCACATACCTGCTCATATCCCGTTTGACGTTAAATTTTAATTTGGTAACGGTTTTCAATTGCATACCTTACTCCGTCAAAATCAATCTGCAACATAACACTTTCGACACACCAAAGCTCAAAGCTCGAAAAGAAAAAACCGTTCAATGCGGTCATGGAAGCTCAAACTCCACGGTGAACTACTAGACGACCTGCTCAAAAACACAGGTCATGATGCAACTCATGAAATTTGTTTCAAGACAGTATCTTTTATTTGTGACAGAAGGCAGCCATTCATCCATCATCGGGCTTTCAATGTGGCTACAAGTCGAGAAGAAGCCGCCGTGGATCCTCAACCACATCTTTGATACGTCGCAGGAAGAAGACAGCTTCTCTTCCATCAATTAATCGGTGATCGTAGGTCAGCGCGATATACATCATCGGCCTTGGGACAATGTTACCATCAACCACCATAGGACGGGACACTATGGAGTGCATTCCTAGGATAGCAGACTGCAGAAACATGCAACAGTTTATCATATCAGAGCCAACGCTCAATCCCAAGGTCTTAAAGCATTTAGTTTCCTACTTGTGGGGGGTTGATGATTGGTGTACTGAGAAGACTTCCATAGACGCCACCGTTCGAAATGGTGAATGTGCCTCCTGCCATCTCATCTATTGAAATTGTCCCATTGTTGGCCTTCTTAGCAAGGGTGTTGATCTCCTTTTCTATATCCGCAAAGTTCATTCTATCAGCGTTGCGGATAACTGGAACCACAAGGCCCTGTGGAAATTAAGAATGGATAGGCGATTAAAATTCTTGAAACCCTTGAAACAGCATTTTAGGACACAAAATAATGAAGATCAAACAATGTAGGACAGACACCATTGTCCCCGAGGCTATGGTGCAGTGGTAAGGGCGCTCAATTCTCCCAAGCACGGTTCGATTGCCAGCTACGGAACATTTGCAGGAATTTTTTTTTTTTAATGGGATTCGCAACTAAAGGATGCTGAGAGTCGCCCACCGCAAATGTTTCCCAATTTACCCTGGTGGTCAGTGGGAAAACTTCCGTGGGGCAGACCGGCCACCCCCAGGGGTAATCAATAAGGCTAACTGGATTTATTGTTGAAATAAAAGTGATAAAAATTACTTAATTAGATCATCCAAGTCGATTAGAAATTGAACAGACCTTAGGCGTACCAACAGCTATACTGACATCAATGTAGTCCCTGTATATGATGTCATCACCATCGATGACTGCATTGATGATTGGTTGATTTTGGAGTCCAGACACGGCAGCCTAACAACATGAAAAACTAACATTAGATAGATAGACAAGCAAATAAAAGGGTACACACCGTCGTCATGTCTGTTACCTTAAGAAAACCAGACATGAGTCCCAGCTTCACACCATGTTTTTCGACAAAGGCATCTTTGTAATCTGACCGGAGCTTCATCAGATTGGTCCTGCAGTACATAATTGCCCAATGAATTAAACAGGAGGGAACAAGAGAAGAAAAATCAATCCTTTGATTCATATTTCAGAAAGAATTCTACATCATGTTATAACAAAATGAAAGAAAGATCCAATGTATGCTTGCAATTAAAGGCCACATAACAAATTTTAAGCAAAAATATTAATATATGTGGCAAAGATTGGAAGGGCCAAGTTTTGTTGTGTCCAAAATTTGTCCCTAACTGACATCCTCCAGTCCCGTTCTTCAACCTCCATTTCTATTCTATTTTGACTAACTCTATTTATATATGGATAAACACCGGATAGAGTTCACCCTCCCTTCAAGTTGTCAAAACATTGATCTTATGGTAAGCTTGGTTCACAAGAATTGTTATTTCATCCCCTATGAATTTCATGGATAAATATTGTTTGGTTACAAAAATGAACTCGGAATACCAATTCCCATGAAATCCTTATTCTTGAATCATCATAATTAGCTATTCCTTGCAATGAATAGGGTTCCCAGATATCCAGGTGAATGTAGGTATAACATCTCCATAATCCAACCATAGAAAATTAAAACTGATTCATCTAATTTCATTCGATGGTTCAAACTGAGAATACATACTCTTTTTTTCTGTTCCTTTTCATTGCAATTTCCAAGAAATAATTATTCTTTTCTAGAACAATTTCATTCCATGATACAAAGGTAGTATTAATGTTAGCTCCTATGGGTTGGCACAATTGGTACCTACGTTGCTCTAATATGTCTTGGGGGTGCAAAATGCCTCGTTGAGTGCTCGACCTCCCCCCATGCAAAGGGCCGTTGCGCTAGGGCAAAATGTCCACCGTGATTTATCTACTTGTATTTTGCCGTGCTGAGCCTTTTGCTCCAAAAGGAAGTATTAATGTCCATCATCACTCTTTGACATTGTCAACCACTACTAGCGCATCATTGTTGTCAAGGAAATAACTTCCTACCATGATCACTTCTTTCCTTCTCCTTACCCACATTACTGCTTCCTTCTTATTATCGTTCATCATCTTTGATGTTTGGCCTACTTTCCCACATCTGCACAAAATTCAGCTTGACTGGAAATTAATAAATTTAGAGAAAATTATCAGTTTTTTTTTCTTACTTTATGATGGAATTAAAAACACCATCAAGTTAAAATAGTTGGCAATCAAATCAAGACAACAATCTACGGCACCACTTTGTTAAAAATATTCTAAGCACTCTTTTATTTCTGCTATATGAATGGAATATGTGATAATCAGAGTATAACACTGCAAATTTTCTTCTAATTCTTTCCCTATGATTAAAATACTGCAACTACTGCAGTTTTTGTGCAACCTGTCTCCTATGGCCAAAAACAAGGCACTCAACTTATCAGACATTTTCTTTTTCCCCAATGCTAAGTTGAATTGTTAGACATTTTTGGAAGGATTGTCACGTGGTTCAAGATATAGATGCAGTATGAGCTTCAAGTTAGGTGCAACAAGATTTGCTCTTCTTCCTGGTCAACATTTGGTGTCAACTTGATTATGTCATCCACCGAGTCTCCATAAAGTCAGATATCTTCTTCTACGATAGCTTTCAACTTCACTGACCTCTCCACTCATCGTGAAAAATAAAATTTGGCTGTTCTTTCTTTCATATAATGGATGGAAGACTCCTTGCTACTTTCAGAGTTACACTTGCTTACTCATGATCACAAGCTAAAATGGTATTCCAATTTATAGATAAGTATTGTTTCACATATGAATCATCTATTTTTGGTATGCTACGAATGTGAATTTAGCGACTTCTTAACCATGTGAATTTCATCACAATATTTTCTTTTCTCCTACAGCAAAGAATATAGCATATTGCAAATCAGAAAAATCAAACTACACCATATTTTCATCTGGCAAAGACTCACTAAATGAAGGATGGACAGCTTCCTGGTGAGATCATCTCTCCACTTATTTAACAATCCTTCATAGCTTATATTAGTGTAGGCGTCAAGAAAGAAGTTACTTGAGGCACTCTGCTACTTGTAACCAAAAATCTTCTTATAACGACCCGAGATATCATCCAACAAGGCCATATGTTTAGACCACAGACTTCAACACATCTTGCCCTGGATTTAATAGAAGAAGAATCGAGCCCTCAAGTATTCAAGTTACCATTCAACCAGGCCATAAGCTGTGTAGCCTACAGACTTCAACACAACTCACCCTGGACATAATAGTAGAAGAATCAGCCCCTTTACCTAGAGACCTAAAAATGCCCTTGTTACATAATAATCAATAGTGAGGTTAACACGAAGGATTAGGCAAACCATGTGGGTCACCGCCCATGTCGCCTTGAACTTATTTGAAAAGAGTAAGATCATGAATGGCATCAGTTATCATGATACATGGGAATTGAGTTGCCTTTCCATCCCATTAACCAATCAATCTTCCTTCATCTTACAAATATAATAAAGAAAAAATATTTAAACAACTATCTCTTGTTTTTTGGCAAACAAGCTAATTTCCTGTAGCATGTATACACAATTTACTCTTTTAAGATTATACTATTTTATTATTATATATACTCGATAATACAAAAGGAAACCTTGGCACAACGCTAAAGTTACCACCATGTGACCCGAGTCGCAGAAACAGCCTCTTGCAATGCAAGATAAGGCTGCGTGCAGTTAGAGCAACCAATTTGGTTTGGGTCGGATCGGCCCGCCCCACCAAACAATTTAAATGGGTTGGGTTGAAATTTTACCAACCCATTTAAAGGTGGGTTCAAGCGAGCCAACCCGGGCCCACGACCCACGTGGGTCGGCTTGCGACAGGCTTGTGTTGGCCCACGAGTTAAGGAAAAAAATGAATTTGAAATTCATATGTAGAATTATTTTTTATACTTTTTTAATAATTAATATGCTTAAAATTGAAGAAAATAGAATTACTTCTCATCCAAAATCAGATGAGCCTAGCTCCTACTTGGAGACCTAAAGCAACTCTAGTGCCATGCGACCAGCCCACAAGCTCGTGCTAGGAAAGTTAGGCCACCCTTCTTTCGTATCCATCCACTATTACTTTAACATATCAATTAGGTGAAACATTATTTTTTTTTTTTGTATCACTGAATCTCGCATTGTATGAAGCCAAAAAAACACAATGAGATCTAGAGTTTGTGGGACTCATGGATTGGCCCTAATCCGCAACCCGACTTAAATTGGGGATTTTCTAACCGGCCAAGATGATGGGCTTGCCCATACCTGTCCCGCCAAATGGTTGACCCGCTCAGCTCTACATACAGTAGACCCAATGTGGGTTGACCCTTACCTGAAAATCCATATTGGTGAGAACTTCGTACACCAAGTTTCTCTTTTATCTATTTGTTAATAAGAAAAACAGAAAGAGGAAAACCAAATATGCTAGGTTAGGTATGTGTTGCATCGAGAATATAATTCAAGAAGAAAATGCATACTTACATGTCCACTTCATTAAATGTGGTCAACATTGCAAATGTATTTTGTGAATCCTTTAAACGTGTAGCAACTCTTTTCCTTAGTCTTGGCATAGGAACCTGTCATAATACTTAGAAAATATCACACAGGGCACTCCCACTGTTTTACTCAATCATAAATTTTAATCAAATGAAACCTACCCGTCTTTCCTTTTCCTTGGGAGGAAGTTGAGGTTCTGAAGGTGAGGTTTTAGGGGGCAGAGGAGGAGAAGGTGTTTTCATCTTGTCTGCTTTAGGAACTTCAGACTTCGGCACTTGTGTGTCAATCTTCTTCTCAGCAGGAACAGAAGCTCCAGTGTCCTTACCAAGCTTCTCATCTGATGGAGAAACATGAGTGTCACTGGGAGTAGACTTGGATATAATGGCTACTTTGGTTCCAGGAGTCACTGTATCCCCTTCTTTGGCAATGAACTATCAGTAGTACATGGCAATCAAAAACTCAAAAATCTACAAAGTCTTAAAAAAAGTAGCACAAGTAGAATATCAAACCTTTTGGATAACTCCAGCTTCAGGACTAGCTACATCAATAGTCACCTGAAACATATATTAATATAATAGAAGTTGATTAAAGGATCTCAGTTGTAACCTTAAACTAATAAACAAATGGTTTATATAAGAATAGAGAGCACTAACACCTTGTCAGTTTCAATCTGTGCAATAGGTTCGTCCATTTCAACTCTATCACCAGGTTCTGTTCCCAATATCAATATATAAAAACGTTGATTTCATATTTATAAAATGAGAAAAACTAATCAAGATGAATATGTAAGGAAACGACTGAAGTAAGACTAATAGTGTAAAGATGGTCAAAGAAAATTTACGCAACTGATGGAAACCTAAATCACCTTGGAATCACCAAGGATAAGACATCACACATAGCTAAATGACATAAAAGAATCTGCATAGTTGATTCCGAATATGGTCCTTATTGTTGGTTTTACTTGAATACAAAGTCCCAAATTGAGTAATATTGTTTTAGTTATGAACTTATATTCATGGGTATAATTGCATTCTTCAAAATTAAGTACTCTTTTACTTTCAACTTGGTAGCAAACAAGCTATGAGAGCCTATTTATTTATTTTCCCAACATTGCTGTTTTTTATTCCCTGTTAAAGGGAGAAGCTGCATGTTGCTCTAGTGATGAGGCCTATTGTGTTAGGAAGATACAAGTCAGTTTTTTAAGTTGCCATAGCAACTAGGAATGGTTGAATCGCTATTAGTTATTACTTCTTTAATATCCATCTTTAGACCAGATCAAGATCTGGTATGTAATTGGAACTTCAATTTTTTACTTTGTAGGAAGTAAATTGATAGGTGATTTCATAAAGTCAATCATGAGGTTGCAAGGACTTGCAAGTTTTCTCTAACAAGGAATTCAAGAAAAGTTTCTGTTTCCTTGAGCGAGTTTGACAACTCATGATATGTGACATTTGCCTTTCAAAATTTCTCTACTTTCACAAAAAGATATAAACCAACTAATGATGGTTCAATTCACATTCTGTGCAAAAGAACAGAATATAAAAGGGTAACTTTAATCAGCACGTGATTCAAGACATATATCTTGGTGAACATGGAAAAGAGTAAGACAAAAAGATAGCATACTCTTCAGGAAAGTTGCTAAAGTTCCATCAGTTATAGATTCCCCCATATATGGAACAACAGCATCAACCAGATCACCTTCAACAAAGGAAAAAGTTACGGGTAAGGAAACAAAAATCATAAGAATGCCCTCAAAGCAGGTATATGAAACTCACCATCAGAAGCAAATGACCTACTCCAGCAATTGTAAGGCGATGGCCTTGGGAAGAACTCCATAGCCTCTCTGCAAACTCAAGGAGAATTATATATACAACAGGCAGCACCAGGTTACATATATTCTACTAAATAAATTTATGTTTGTGCAGGGTGGTGCATCATCCAAAAGAAGCAACAATTATTTCAAAATTAAAGTAAAACACTAACCTCATGGGTTTTGTACAGACAGAACCACCTGAAAGCAAAATTGGCATCAATACTCACTTTGTACTAAATGGAAAAGTAACCTTGAAACAGGAAAATAAATCACCACGGATAATGTAATGGCTAATGTGGTGGGCATGCCCATAACTTCGCAAGAAAAATAATGCCTGAAAAAATGGAAAGACGAAAATTTTATGATTCATGGTTCCCAGAAAAAATGATAAGAAAATTGAAACAGAGTGAACGGGCCAAATCATACTCCCAGTGTATGTGGAATAGAACAACAATAAATAATAACCAAAGAAAACTATTAAAGCTCCAAACTCCCAATCCAGACATTAGTCTGGAATTTGTACCACGAAGCAATGTGTATTTGTTGCTATAACTTGGGAATTTGAAAATGCTCCATGAAGCTAAAACTTTGAAATTGAGGCTTATACAAATTTCAGCTTGCCATTTCATAGTTGCATATTCTAATGAACCCCAAAAAATGAGTTCAATATAGAACAGACTGTAAATGGAGTGACAATCAATTGTTAAAACAAAAAGGCAGTTTGACATCCAAATTTGGAAGAAAAATGAATACAGGAGAAAATTTTCTTATTATTGCAAAGTTGTCCATTTACGTCGACACGATCAAGGGTCAGAGAACAAAACCCTAAAATGGATCTCCACCGTTAATGAATAAATGTCTGAGATTCTCTTCCACCTATCCACATAGCACGTCTCGTTCTAGATCCACATCTCATTAAGCCGATCCAACTCTCAAACAGAAGGAGAATCGAAAAGACATCGACGCTCCACTTTACGACCTCGCAAGGCCACAACTCCAACCTCTTGACAATCGAATAAAATAAGAAAAACGCAATCATCCTCTCGACAAGGATCGTGGTCTACCATCAAATCGCACCAGCAAACAACTTACAAAGAAAACAAGAAATCATCCAACAAAAAAAAAACAGATCTCAAACTTCAGGTAGGAACTCGAGAAGGGGAGAGGACAAAGCTTACCGAGACGGGACGTCGTATGAGACGACGCGCGAGATGGGAAGCCATCGCCGATCGCGCCGCAGCCAACGAAGACGGAGAGAGAATACCCTCGGTGAAGCGAATGCAAAAGTGGGATTTTTCTACCCTTTTATTTTATTTTTATATTACAATTATTATTATTTTCTTATTGAGAGATAATTCTATTTGACCTCGTAATTTAACCAGTATTACGTGGCTGCCATTCCATGAAAGCACGTTCAAAAGGCGTAAATATAATTAAAAAATCAGAAGGATAAATGCGGCGAGATCTGCAGTAAATTGGAATTTTAACTGCAAAAAAGCTACTTATCGATGGTCGAAGTTCATCGTCAAAAGAACTAAAGCTAACCAGTCCAACTCATTCATTACGATGAAGTAGGACTAACCAGGGCAAGTCATTCATTTTATGGCTCAGTCTCAGGTCTATATACTGTCTGACTCATCTCTTGGCGTAGTCTTGAACCTCCACACCCTCTCTCAGACTAAGGCTTAGCGACTGATACATCTTCTAGCTCAATCTCGGATCCCCGCACTCTCTCTTAGTCTTAACAACTTACTCACTTTCTAGCTCGGTCTTGAACCTCCAGACCCTCTTTCAGTCTCAGCAGTAGACTCATCTTTTGGCTCAG
>JBBPFP011266796.1:0-10354 GCA_037974795.1 Kaempferia galanga
TAGTTTCTTTCGCTTCGTTGATGATTTGTTACAGTGAACAACTTGAAACAAATGCTAATACCTTTGTTTTACTTGGTATCCACCTTCTTGAATGACTAATTCAAGGGTCCACTACTCACACTCACAACTCCACTATAAAATCCTCTTTCTTGGAGGCGTAGAATCCTCATACAAACACAATACGAGAAATATAACAAGAATACAAGCACAATGAAAGTGACACTTTACAATGAGATTTTACTTAGCTTGCTATTTTCTTGTTGCTTTGAATCAACTCTTGTAGACTCAGATGTGCAGTAACACTTTGTCTTGAATCATTGAAGCGTAGGTGGAGAAAGTTAGAGAAGAAGCATACTTTAAATCTGTAATGAAATGCTTTTTATCCTACGGATTAGGGTTCCCAATGTCTCTCAATCGATTCACATACTTCAAACCTTCTGATTGATTCAGAAGTCTACTATTCGTCATGACTTGCTTCCTAATCGATTAACTGATTGATTCAGCTCCATACGAAAAAAATGTACTGTCCAATTTGATTGATTGGTGACGGCGTGAATCGTTTGCCTAATTTAGCTATGAATGCGGGGTTGATTTGTTTACATTATACATGAATGAACCTTTCTAGATTTATCGTGGTATGAATCTCCGTCGGCATGGTGGCCCCCACAACTCAACTTCCAATCATGAAGCTTCCTCAACGATTGTCAAGGCAGCAGCTTTGGCCAATCCAGACCGTACACGTCACTCTCCTCCCTCCCCCGTCTCTCTCCCGGAACGCGTTTCAATTAGAGCCGCGTCCCCTCTTTTTTGGGCCTTCCCTTCCGTCGGTTCCCTTTCCTTCGACGATCGATGTCGTTGATGCTCGTCAACTGCTCCGCTTGCCGGACGCCGCTCCAGCTTCCTCCAGGGGCCAAATCCATCCGATGCGCCATCTGCCAGGCCGTCACCACCGTGGCGCCCGCCACCGCACCTGCGCCCGCACCCGTACCCTCTCCCGGCGCTGGCACGCCCTGGGGCGCTCCGCCGTCGCCTCACGGCAGGAAGAGAGCCGTCATCTGCGGGATCTCTTACCGCTTCTCGCGTCACGAGCTCAAGGGATGCATCAATGATGCCAAGTGTATGCGCCACCTCCTAATCAACCGATTTCGCTTCCCGGAGGCTTCCATCATCTTGCTCACAGGTTAATCCTCCTCTAGATCTCCTCAGATCGAATTCCTTATCCGCCCTTTCCTCATATATATTTTTCTGACTATTGTTTTGTTGGATATGACAATTGGTCATCTCGTTGGATTGGTAGATCATGGTTGAACCGTGCCCCGTTTTGGTTGCCTGCCTTTGAAATTTATTTAATTTTTGACACAAAGCTAGTTGTTTTTCATAAAACCAGTCGTTTTTCATAAAAGCAGTTGCTTTTCATGACATTTGACCAATTTTTATGAATCCAAATTGGCCGATTTTATAAAATCGGCCAGTCTAACTGATTTTTTTCCAGTTTATTTTTTTATATAATTCATGAACTAACCCGACCAAGAGAAGAATTTGGTTCCAGTTTGTACTGGTCCAATCGGAGGTCTGGTCCTTTTTTTATAACTATGCTAAAGAATGTTACTGAAGCTTATATGTCCCACCATTTTAGCTTTAGTGAAATGTGAACCGTCAAGATTACATGAAAGTAAATAACTGCTGACTTCTAATATATGATAAATGTTCCTGGCAAAAGGATGACCCTGATATTGTGGTTCTTAGGTTCAATCGATATCTGGTTGTTTGAGTTTACGAGGTATTTTTCAACAATATGACTACTCATACCCATGTTAGATGGACACTTAACACTCTTAACACCAATACTGAGTTGGACGTCGATGCCTCCTTTTATTACGTGTTAAGACTAAAGATAATGAGCTGTCTGACATGCCCATATGAGATACTTTGTACTACAATCTATACATAGTATAGTTTATTTTGGTCACATCCATTTGACTTCTTGGGAGTTATTATCCTTCCACACTTTCATTATCTAGGTGTTACATTTTTCTTCTGTTGCTATATAAGTATATATATGTATTGCTTGCCTTTCATAATTTAGCATTATGATAATGATGCTTTTCCCATGATGCTGTTGTTCAAGTTAACACAAGCTATATATATGAAACTTTTCTTTCACTCTTCTCTTGACCGTCATAAGATATATTATTATTTTTGTTTATATTATATGTTGGCAATGCATCTCTTCTCAATCATTTTTTTATCTTGCAGTAGTCAGAATCTTCTTTTCTACATTCTGTACCATCTTGTAGTTAGCTTATTTTAAGATAGTTGATTGAATTTCAGAAGAAGAAACTGATCCATATAAGATACCAACAAAGTACAATATAAGGATGGCTCTTTATTGGCTTGTCCAAGGATGCCAACCAGGGGATTCTCTGGTGTTCCACTATTCTGGTCACGGTGCACAACAAAGGAGCTATCACTCAGATGAGATTGATGGCTTTGATGAAACCTTGTGCCCTTTGGACTTCGAAACACAAGGAATGATCATAGATGATGAAATTAATGCTACTATTGTGAGACCACTTCCTCATGGGGTTAAGCTTCACGCCATCATAGATGCATGCCACAGTGGCACTGTATTAGATTTACCTTTCCTTTGCAGAATGAATAGGTAATTGACCATGTTCTGTTCGTTCATTTTTTATTTCCATTCATAAACATGCTTATCTTTTCTATTTTTAAATGTT
Organism: Kaempferia galanga; assembly: GCA_037974795.1. Lineage (NCBI taxonomy): Eukaryota > Viridiplantae > Streptophyta > Magnoliopsida > Zingiberales > Zingiberaceae > Kaempferia > Kaempferia galanga. Next base: position 2,739 of record JBBPFP011266796.1, read on the forward strand.
TATTTATTACTTTTTCTCTACATTATATGTATGCTCTTTTGAATGAATTATGTGTGATAATCAGTTCATGACATTTATTGCAGCCATGGACTCCATTTTTAACAGTTTAAATTGGAGCTAATTAACAATTATTTGAGTTTTTCAAGAACTTGAAGGACCAAGATTCCATTAGTTATTTCAAACTAATTGTAGGTTGATTGTGACTGCTTAAGAATGATCTTGACATCATATTCTATAAATTCGTGACCTCTTTATGTTCATTTTAAGTTTCTTTGATAAAGATGCTTTGTATGCTCTCTAAGGATTTCCAAAAATACATGTAGATGATATACTCTATGTGATCAAGTTATGCATATCACATGCATGGGCATATCTGTATCCATTTATATATAAATACATTAATTATATTGGAAATAATATATAATATATATGTTAAAAAATATATTTGTATATGCTAATATAGCATATATCAAATTAATTAATCTAGAACCAAACTAACATCGATCACTTATCTATTAAATTAATTACCTAAAACAAACTAAAATTTCGTGTATAGTACTTATGCATATAAATCTAAGCAATATATGTAACAATGTATGCTAACCAACAAGTGCAACCCATTAAAAGACATTTTTCTTTTGTCTGAAACAATATATAGAATATGTGAATGCATTTTAAAATATAGGACTTAATTTTAGATTGATTTTGTTCTTTTTTATTTTTTAAACATTTCAATTTTTTAAAAGTATGTCATATTTGTTAGGGAAACCAAGACCTTTGTTGGTAGACTTGGTCTTTATTTTTGGTTTATAAAAGAGGTTTAGATCCCTGTGCAAAACATTATTCAATTGGATAAAATTTTTCCTCTCCCCATGTGTGATTGTTTCTTTTGTTCTTGGTGCTACATTAAAGTGTTTTGAAATTAGGGCTTAATTTTATGTTAGTTTCAATACCAAGGTTTTAATTTCTAAAATTGTTGGAGTTGTGAAAATTCTTTATTATATATATTAGGGTAAGTTAGACCAAGTTTTAGGAGAGTCTTTATTTTGGTTTACAAGAAGGGTTTGGATCTCTTTTGTAATTTATTCTTCGATCTTCTAAAATTTTTCTTTCCCCCTTTTCTTTGTGCGAGATTATTTGAAATTTTACCTCAATCAAATAGCAACCTCAAACTCCTATCTCTGTTTTGACCGCTACCTAGTTCATTGAATTTTCAATTAGAAGCTTTATCTCCATCGCACTTCCCTATGATGCCCTCATCAATTGCTTGAGCTCTCTTGCATTTTCTAATCGACTAAATTCCCTTTTTGTCAATTAAATCTTGTTGATAATTCTCCTTCACTCGACTTACCTCCCCATAAGCCTATGCAAAATCCTAAGACCAAGACAGAGCACAAACTACGACTTGGGACCAATAGTCCTTTGGCTGAAGGCTCTAAGCCAAGCCATTAGCTAGTCTACTCCTACCTAGCTAAACACATTATCCCTGATGATGTTGCCATAAAACACAAGCCCAAGATTACATTTCACTCACGTAATCTCCCATTCTCTCATTCCTTCAATTCTTCGATTTCCTAAAGCTCCTCACCATAGATTTCACTTAGTTAGGCCTCCAATTCATTAAATGTACCAACTCCATGCCATCTAATCCTCCGTGCTTCTAAGTCCATCTTGTTTTGGGTTGCCTTTGAGTCCACTTCATTTTGGCCATCTGGGCCATTGAATGCAACAAGCTTCTTCTATGCCATTTAATTCTCCAAGCCTTCTAAGGCCACCTTGTACTAGGTCTCCAATCCATTGGACATATGATCTCCGTGTTTGCATCCACAACCACTTAATGCTCCATGTCCTAGAGTGTCTTTCAATTGCTTCAAAGCTTTAAATGCTGTTCTAGGTTGCTGACCCATTGATCATAAATCGACTCCAGTTTGTTGAGTTAACCTGATCCACGAGTTGCATGTGCACTATGTTGAGTCCTTGATGTACACATTAAAAACTAAACAAATTGGTTGAACTCAACATATGAGAGCATGGTTTCCCCAACAAACCTTGGGTTTTGATGTTTATCAAGTTATTTAGGTTGGAGATTAAAACCAATAAAAAACAAGGCAACCATAACCTCAAAGCTTCCCCTTAACTTAAGCTTCCATTTCATCCCCAATTATGAGTTGCCTTTGAGGTGACTCTCTGTTTTGCGATGTAGAAAGAAGTTTAATAGCTTAACTCTACACTTCTCCCCCTTTTCCTTTGCATCAATTAACCAATAATATGTGTAAAGAAAGGTTTAAAATTTTTAGCGAGTTTTAGTTTATGATGGAACGATATGGTTTCGATACCATATCGTACATACTGACTCAATTTTAGTATTTTTTTAACTATAAAATATATTAATTAAAAAAATATTTTTATCAGTAGTTGATTGCTATAGATGCTTTTTCTAAGAATTCGTCTTCACCTTGTTCCTTAAAGAAGGTATTTTTTCCTTAGTCTCTATAGGAATTATTTTGTTGTTGTTTATTTTGTAAATAGATGAAAGAGGGAGAGATATAGGTGAAAGAGGAAAGAAATTAACTATCGTCTATCGATTTAAAAAAAAAAAGGGGGGGAAAACTAATTGTCCTAAACCTTAAACCTTATAAAGATCCTAAAAGAAAATAAAAGAAAGGAAATAAAAAAAATTGAGGTCATCTCCGCTTCGTGGCGTCGCTAGTGCTAGTGCCGAACGGTAAATTCTGCTGTGCCAATTGTATCACGATCATTGTTGTAAAGTGCTTATATCCACGATCAAGATAATAACAAGTATATTGATCAAGGTATGTATGTAACAAGTATACAACAGGTATATCAATTCAAACACTTCTCACCCTTAAAGCATCGCATGTGAGACATATAATAATATACGATGAGCTCCTTAGAAACATATAATACTTCTAAGTGTTGTCAAATATTGTAATTATATCAACATTCAATGTTTCAATCCTAACTGTAGGTGCTAATTAAGTTGTCAAAATTCAATTTAAATATGCTTTTAATGGTGAAAGTTAGGATAAACATATTATTCTAATGTTCTACATTTGAATATCATTTAGGGCTTTAAACTATTCAAAATACAATTTGATATATGAAATTGGATTGGTTTTGCTATTTTAGTAGACTGAACTAACTATTCTAGTTGACTAAGTTACCTAATGCCAACTGAGCTTAGCAATCTAGTAAAGTAGAATCTGTTAGGACACTTGAGAGTTAGAGGGGGGTGCATAGCTCACTTCGATTATTCTTCTTGATTTTGCAGCGGATATTTGAAGCTGAGCACACCACAGTGCTAACACCTTGATTTACTTGGTATACACCTTCTTGAGGTGACTAATCCAGGGGTTCACACCAGCAATCACAACTTTCACTATGAACTCTCCTTCTCAGAACAACACTAATGGTGGAGAAACCTCTTACAACAATATTAGGTTTATAACTCTCACTCAAAAGAAAAACACAACACAAAGAAGAAGAAGTAGAAGGCATTACAGATTAAGCATGATTCTCCTTCTTTGGGTTGCTTGAGAGTGTTGCAGATGAGAGCTTGAATTGGGCACGAAGAGCGCAATAGAGCAATGGAGCAGTGTCTCTTCCTCGCGCCCTAATCCCCTTTTAAACGCTTTAGAATCGAGTCGTTTCTTTGCTTTTTGGTCACTATGAATTGATTGGGAAAACAACTCAATTGATTATTGATTGCCTGACTTATCCGTTGAACGGTCACCGACTCCAAATCAACATATTACGTCATTTTTAATCTTGATCGATTGGTAGGAGTCTCCCATTGATTGGTAAGCTTTATCAATTTTCCAATCGGTTCGACATCCTTCTTTCCTAGCGAAGACAACTTGCTAATCCATTGGCCATGCCTAATGGATTGGCCAACTTTCTGTGCACTCACAGAAAACCTTGGCCAGTGCCTAATCGATGGGCAATCAATTTGGCAACTTTTTGTGCGCTCACAGAAATCCTGCCAATTGCACCCAATCGATTGGTAGTGCCTAATTGATTATGCAATCAATTTGCCAACTTTATGTGCGCTCACAGAAAGTTTGGCAATTGATTGGCAATCTACACCAATTTATTGATAAACCATTTCTAAACCCGGAATTCTGGATTTACACCCGTCGATTGGTGGATTGGTGAGCATAAACCCTAAACCTCAATTCCAGGGTTTATGCATCTAAATTATTGTGGCTTAAGATAACATGTTTTCTTGCATATAGACACTCAATTCATTCAACCATGCATATATGTCATCACCAATCATGCCATAATCATGAAACAGTCAAGTATCATATTAATTTCTAATTTCCCATTTCATGCTTACAAGGAGACATTTACTATTATATTTAGGATGAATATTAGCACCTCAACACAATCAGATAAATTAAGTTTAAACTATTAGTTTGTTTCTCTACATGGTAATGATATTTTAACGTTTACTAACAGAATGTTAATTTCAATTTGAATTATTTATTTAGTTTCGTATGGATACAAAATTCTCACTTTTAAAATTTAATGCAAATAAAGTTGGCTCTTCGGATATGCTTGTTAGTGGCAATAAACCATTTTGCAGTAACTGTGACATTAAGTGCATGTCATACAGGAGGTAAGACACATCATGCAATTCTATTGCAGGTGTCGGATTGATCAAGTTAGGTCTAGATTATTGATTGTACATATGATACAGTGGCATCTTCGCAAATGTCTCTTGAATTGTTTTACCAGGTTATGTTTGATGATGTATGTAATTGCGAGGCTTTATGGCTGAAATTTGTTTGCCATGGAATGTAGAATAAATTTGTAAAATAGAATTAATGTTGTCACCGGTTTATGTCTTTGTACTCTGCATTTTGTCATACCATGGTTGGTGTCGAGTAATATTTACATGACATCCTGCTCATACTGGATGTTGTTTGCATATTATTTTACTTAAGCAGTTAAATATGACTTGTTTTGTTTGAACTTGCTGCATTTTTTTACTGATTGAAATCATATTTCTTGATGTAGGAATGGACAATATGTGTGGGAAGACCATCGCCCACGATCTGGTGTTTGGAAAGGTACAAGTGGAGGAGAAGCCATTTCGTTTAGTGGTTGTGATGACGACCAAACCTCTGCTGATACCTCGGTAACCTCTGCATATTCTTTCCATTTCAAATATCCACAAGGTGGAATTTGTTTTATGTTCTTTTATTTTTGCTAAATTTGGATTTGACCATCAGCCAGGAAGAATGTTTTATATACAACTTAATAGTCATAGAGTTGTAAACCCTAGTGAAGAATATTGGAACATGAAGGGTCAAATTTCTGAATTTTATGGAGTATTTGGTTAAAATAGCTTTAGATTGGAGTTACTTGCAAGACCTTGTGAAGTATTTCAGAAACTAATGGCTTTTAATTTAACTTATGTGACCATCACATAGAAATGACAACATTGTGTCAATTCATGCTTTACTCTTCACGACGCATAAGTTGGCACAGTTGGTATGTGTTTGCTCTAATAGGTCTTGGAATTAATTCCTAGCGGATGCAAAATGTCTCATTGGATGCCTGACCTTCCATGCAAAGGGCCGCTAGTGCAAAATGCCCCCTATGATTTACCTACCTATATCTTGCCATGGGACTGAGGATACTAGGCTGTTTGGGATGAGTAATATTACTTTTTTCTCCAATGCTTTGTTCTTCGTAATAGAAAATGTGCCTTAATGAGGCCTCCATAGTCAGAAACCCCTACAAGGCCACAAAAGAACCCAAGTTTACCTTGGATCTTCACAATAAAAATGAATAGTGACACCTGTGCATAGCGCCAGTTGTAGTTGAAAAGCTCGTTGACCTTCTGCCATGCTCTGCCTATCGCCACTGCTAGCCAGTCATGCTTTTTAATGAAGTGGAACTCATCATTGAAAAAGTCTTGAGTTTGTGCGGCTTGCCATGTTCTCCACTAGTTGCTGTTTGGGGCTCTTCAAATAGGCACATCTCTTGTAGTCTCTCTTGCCAGGATACCCAGGCATGATAGTCGACAGTGCGAACTCTAGCAGGTTTCTTCATCATCCTGGATGCTATGAAAGCTTTTAGCTGGTTGACGTTTACTGAAGCAAATAATTGTCAGGATTCAAGAAAAGAATGAAGAGCTGGTGACATTCAATGGCTCATTTTGGAGGCCATTGGCAAGACATTGAGGCTGTAGAGGAGGGTAGCTTCTGGCAAGGTGAGTTGAAGTTGTCTAGGAGGTAGTAGATGCTAAACATCTCGATCTAGAGGAGGGTAGCACACAAGGAGGGGATGTGATGGCAGTGCTGTTCAGGAGGAGGTGAGAGTTAAGCATCCTGACGGAAGGGTTAGTGGTGTCCTTGACTGGCTCACAGTAGTGGAAGCTGAGCCAAGTGCAACCGCAATGGACAAGGGCCATGAAGTTGCTGATGACATGGTATTACTTCTCATGGCAGATAACTAATATCCACGAGGAAGTCATTGACACAGGACTTCATGCAGTTCTGTAAAGAGCATGGTTTAAGCCACTAGTCACGCAAAGGAAAACCCATGTCTTCAACCCAAAATCATGTATTTCAATATATTGCTATAATTGTATCGAGCAAAACATTATTGTAAACACTACATAGGTTGTAGCACTGTTTTGATGTGAACATTGTTGAGGATAAGTTAATGATTATCTTTCATGGGTCTTGGTGTGGAATTTCTAAAATTGAGGACCTTGCTTGTATGTGGCAAAAGACGATTCACTCACCCCAGCACCATTGCCAACCTGTCCCTGGCCAACACGGAGGAGGCAAATCATGGGTGGCTACTAGGCATTAGTGCAAATGGTTAACCCTGTGTTTGGGAGGAGGGGAGGTAAGGGTAAACACGTGGAAGGGGAGAATTTACCCCTGTTTGGGATGAAGTGAGTTAAGGAGGGGAAGGGGAGAGAAGGGTAAGCCTTCACTTTGCATGCTTGGGAATTGGAGAAATTTCTTACACTCCAAATTGGGGTGTAAGGAAGGGGAAGGGAATCTCACAATAAATTTATTCCAGTTTTATCCCTAACTTAAATGAGATATTTTAAATAAACTTTTTAAATTCTATTGACATTATTCTATTAAAATATATATAAATTTATTTTAAATTTTAAAAATTATAGATAAATTTTATTTATTTATCCTATATATTTTCATCCTATTAATATCATTAACAATAATTTTATTATTTTGTTTTGAAAAATAAGAATAATCGTTAATAAACTATACCTTCCTCCCAAATGACAAAAACATAAATACTTTCTTTTGCATTCACTTTTTATTTCCTTGCACGCAGAAAATCTTTTAAATTCGGCTTTAATTATACGGATTTGAGTCCTTCTCGGACGGTCTGGATTGAGCCGATTGACTTTTGTTTACATTTAACGGAGGAAAATGTTCGAATAAACATAAGCCCTTCTTATTGTGGTGGTAAAAGATAATACGTTCGTTTTCCATCTCTGTCAATTTAATTATAGATTAATATAGAAGGTAAATTATTAAAGACTACTAACTATTAAAATAGAGACCAACATAGATAAGAGATTTTTTATTCGACGTCGGTAA
>JBBPFP011266901.1:0-10351 GCA_037974795.1 Kaempferia galanga
CTGACAGAAAGTGTAGCATAGTACCATGGGAATTGACTGTTTCTGTTCAAATTGTGACCGACAGAAAATGTTGCATATTGCACCCTTTGTTATTAAAGGCGCGCCTCAGGCGCGAGGCGCATGAGGCTCCACCTCATGCGCCTCTCGCCTGGCAATTCGGGCGCAGTTGCCCAGGCGCGCGCCTGGGCGCGCCTAGGCGCGCCTCCGCGCCTAATTTGAGGCTCCAAAGAGGCGCGCCTCATGAACAAGTTGTTTTCTTTTTCCCCTTTTAAAAAAAGTTTTTAACTTATGTTTTTTTGGATTAAAAACAAATACAATAAAAAGAAAAAGGGAATTAGGGTACGACAAACATTCGCCACCCCCCCTTTAGTCCCCGTCGCCCCTCCTCCAGCGCCCGTCGCCCCTCCTCCAGCGCCCGCCGACCACCGCCGTCCCCTCCGGAGCAAAGAAAAGGTACACTTCTTCTTCTTCTTCTTCTTCTGCCGTCCACTCCTTCTTCTTCTTCTTCTCCAATTCTTCTTCTTCTTCTTCTCCAATCCTTCTTCTTCTTCTCCAATCTTTCTGCCGTCCACATTCAACTCCTTCTTCTTCTTCTTCTCCAATTCTTCTTCTTCTTCTTCTTCTCCAATCCTTCTTCTTCTTTTTCAAAAATTTCTGCCATCCACAGTCCACTCCTTCTTCTTCTCCAATTCTTCTTCTTTTGCCGCCACCTTCTTCTTCTCCAATTCTTCTTCTGCCGTCCACATCCTCCTTCTTCTCCAATTCTTCTTCTTCTGCCGTCCTCTCCTTCTTCTTCTTCTTCTCCAATTCTTCTTCTGCTGTCCACATTCTTCTTCTTCTCCAGTTTTTTTTTTTCTTCTTCTTCTTCTTCTTCTTCTACCACTGTTGTTTCTTCTTCTTCTACTGCTGTCCAGTTTTTTTAATTTTTTGTTGTCCAGTTCTTCTTCTTTTTCTTAATTTACTGCTGTCCAAATTTTTTATTTGTTGCTGTCCAGTTTTTTTTTTATTTTTTGATGCTATTTTAGTATTTTTATTTTTTTTCTTTCTATTTTTCAATTTCTTTTTACATGTTGAAGTGTATTATAAGCATATTGATTTTATTTTGTTTTTGATTCTCAGATTATTATCTTGTTCAATTACCATGGAAGCTAGTGGTGATGCTCCAACATATGCATCAAAAGATCCGGCATGGAATTATTTTCAAAGAATCAATCCGGATAATAAAAATGATTTGGTTTGTAATTTTTGTCAAAAAATTACAAAAGGAGGCATCTATCGTGCAAAACAACATCTGGTCGGGGGATTTCGAAATACTACGGCTTGCAAAAGTTGTCCATCTCATGTACGTGAAGATATTAAAAATTTCATGGAGAAAAAGGCGGAGAAAAGTAATCTTCCTAAACTTGCGGCATTGGACTTTGAGGATGTAGACCCTCTTGGTGATGATATTGATATGGATGATATTGGAAGTTTTGGAACTAATTCTACGCAGCCTACAAGTACAAATACAAGTTCTAGATCATCAGTGAATATGCAAAAAAGGCCAAGACAAGCAGGTCCAATGGATACGTATTTTGCTCCTAATGTGCAAAAAAATGTTGAAGGTCGAAAGGGTAAAGGTAAAGAGAGGCAAAGTACGATAAATGAGGCATACAAGAAAGAATTGAGGGAAAAAGCTTGTATGGCTATAAGTGAGTGGATGTATGATGCAGCAATTCCTTTTAATGCCGTGAACCATTCAAGCTTCAAAAGGATGTTGGACTTGGTTGGCCAATATGGTGTAGGTCTAAAAGGACCTAGTTATCATGAGGTGCGGGTTCCTTTTCTAAAAAAGGCTGTTGATAGTGTGACAAATGATTACATTAAGTCGTGTGAAACAGAATGGGCCAAGTATGGTTGTAGTTTGATGGCAGATGGGTGGACAGACAAAAGGCAGAGGACATTGATTAATTTTTTAGTGAATTCTCCTAAAGGTTCAGTTTTCATCGAATCGGTTGATGCTTCTGATTATGCAAAGACTGGAGAGAAAATTTTTCAGTTGCTTGATCGATTTGTGGAGCGTGTAGGAGAATCAAATGTTGTTCAAGTTGTTACGGATAGTGCAAGTAACAATGTGCTTGCTGGTAAGAATATATTTAATTATTTCTTATCAATATGATTTTCTTATATATGTTAAACTTATGTAGTTTTCTAACTTCTTTTGTAGGAAAATTATTAGAAGCAAAAAGGTCACACCTGTATTGGACTCCTTGTGCTGCTCACTGCGTTGACTTGATCTTAGAAGATATTGGGAAATTGCCTGATTTTAAAGCAACATTGAAGAAGGCAATGAGTGTAAATGCCTACATTTATGTTCGCCCAGGCATGGTAAATATGTTGAGGCAATTCACAAGACAAAAAGAGCTTTGTCGGGCGGGTGTCACAAGATTTGCTACTGCTTTTCTCACTCTTGAAAGGATGCACCTACAGAAGCAAAATTTAAGGAAAATGTTTATCTCAAAGGATTGGACAGATAGTAAATGGGCAAAAGAAGCTGCAGGAAAGAAGGTAGCTAAAATCATCATGACACTTAGATTTTGGAGCAGTGTTGTGCATATTTTAAAGATATATGGTCCTTTAGTCCGTGTTTTGAGACTGGTTGATGGCGAAAGAAAACCTGCAATGGGTTATATCTATGAGGCTATGGATAGGGCAAAAGAAACAATTATGAAGGCCTTTGAGAATAAAGAAGAGAAATACAAAGAAGTGTTCGAGATCATTGATAAGAGATGGGAATGTCAACTTCATCGGCCTTTGCATGCTGCAGGACATTATTTGAATCCAGAATATTTTTATTCATACACAGATTCAAATATCTGTGGAGAAGTGGTGAATGGTTTATTTGAAACTATGGAGAGATTGGTTTCAAGTGCTGCTGAGCAAGATAAAATCACTACCCAACTCTCTATATATCGAAAGGCAGAAGGGCTATTTGGGAGGAATGTGGCAATTAGACATAGAAGAGCATTATCTCCAGCAGAATGGTGGGAATGCTACGGAGCAAATACCCCAGAATTACAAAAGTTTGCTATTAAAGTGCTTAGCCTCACTTGTAGTGCTTCCGGCTGTGAGCGCAATTGGAGTGTATTTGAGCAGGTATATAATCAATATAAATGTATAATACTATTAGTATGTTACTTTTATAAGTAGAAAATATTCTTTGCTATTTTATTATACTTATTGTGATTTTTGACATTTTGTAGATTCACAGCAAAAAAAGGAATAGGCTAGCTCAGAAGCGCTTAAATGATTTGGTATTTGTAAAATACAACCGTGCCTTAAAACTTCGATATGATGCACGTGATCAGATTGACCCCATATCTTTGACAGATATTGATGACAGTAATGAATGGTTGATGGGTAGAATGGATGGAGAAAGTGATTATGAAGAAGATGAGTTGGTTTTTGAAGGTGATGACTTGACATGGGATGTCGTTGCTAGGGCTAGTGGAGCTGAAGAGCCTGAACATTATACTAGAGGAAAAAACATTGTGCTTGCTGGGACCTCTACTTCACATGCTAGGCCTAAACAAGTCGAGAAGGGAAATACATCTTCTATGAGACACTCTGCTCTTAGACTTAGAGATGAAGAAGAAGAAGAAATAGAATTTGAAGAAGATGAAGATAAAGAAGAAGAATACAATGAGGATGATATGGAGTTTGATGATTAATTTGACTTATTATGCTTGTTTTGATGAACTTCGTTAATTTATATTGTTGAAACTTGAAAGATTGAAACTTTTATTAATTTTGTCATGGTGTTGTTATGCTTGTTATGCTATTATTATGTATCTGATGGTTAGTGGTTTGATATTTATGACATGTTATATATCTGTGTTAGACTGTTAGTAGTAATCAACCTAGTGTTCAAGAGGCGCGCGCCTCGGGCGCGCCTCGCGCCTCAGGCTCCGGGGAGCCCTGTGCGCCTCGGTGCGCCTCGCGCCTCTGATAACACAGGGTGGAGGGAGATTCTTTTAAAAAGAAGTCAAAGCATCTCGGGCCTATTGATAAATGCACATCCACAATCGATCCAACAAAGGTAGACAACAAACATAAATGATGCATTAAAGTTAAAGTTTACAAATGATGTGCATGAGTACCTTGCAAGATGGATTTATGAGGCGGGGGTTCTTGTTCATGCAATTTACAATCAAAGCTTTAGACAATTTATAGGGGTTGTTAAGCAATTCAGCTTAGGCTAGAAACCTCCAATTCAATATCTTTTGAGAGATCCACTTTTGAAGCAAGAAGTTGAGTTCAAATTATCTCTAAAAAAATATGAAAGAGTGGATGCAAATTGGATGTTCAATTATGATCGATTCATGGATGGATTGTAAGAGGAGAAACATTATGAGTTAATGTGTTAATTGTAAACTAGATACTTCATTCCTTGATTTTGTTGAGGAATCCACGAAGGCACGCACCGGGGCTTACATTTTCGAGTTTGTGGAAAAATACGTTAGTAAAATTGACCCCCAACACTTTGTTCAAGTAGTAACAGACAATGCGACAAGCAATATGGCTATGGCAGAGTTGTTGAAGGTTACACAATCTTATATTTTTTGGCCTCTTGTGTGACTCGTACAATCAATTTCATGCGTAAAGTGATTGGAAAGCTACCCAAGTTTAACTGAATGCTTGAGAAAGCAAAGACCCTAAAAATATTCATCTATGCAAATCATAGAAAGGAAATATGCCAAGAGGGATATTGTGAAGCCTAGGGTGACTACATTTGCTACTTTATTTTAGACTTTGGAAAGTCTCAAAGGCAAGAAAGTTCATTTTAGACTTATATTTACATCCGAGGGATGGAGCAATACAAAATTAAGGAGCAGGGTGAAAGGGAAAACGGCAGAGGCAACGGTAACAAGTATCACTTTTTCGAATGATATTTCTTTAGCTTTGAATCTTTTCACCGGTTTAGTGAAACTTTTATGCCTTATTGAGAACCCTAATACCTCTTTAGCCTTCAATGACTTTTTTATTGGGTGCACTTAAATAAGACAAGTGACAAGAAAGGCTTCCAAAAACAAGAAGAAAATATCATCCCTATTTTGAAGATTATTGATGAGAACGCTTAGAGTTGATTATAATGACACCAATGTTATGAATGAATTTTTGAGTTGTGCTGAGAGAATTTTTTCCACCGACGAGGCCCATGCAATCCACCATCCAATGATGAATTGTTGAAGTATAAGAGTAAATCTGGAAACTTTGAAAGAAATAATGGCTATCACGGCATATGAGAAGGTAGATGTGTATTACGACTTTGATCTGGGTACATCTCTTTCGTTTATTTCTATTCACCAAGATACATGTCACTTTTACCTATTTTTGGTTTTATTAATTGTCTCTTTACTTTTTAAGTTGGATGGTGATCCAGTTATAGTGGTGACACTCCAAACTTACAAACAATGATAATGAATTTTCATTCTTTGACAAGTAGTTCATGGAGGTCGGAAAGAAATTGGGGCAAATTTGAAAGGGTAAATAGCAATTCATAAATTATATTATCTATTTTTTTTCTTTTTATTAGTTTTTATTAATTTTTTAATTGTTTAGATACGTACTAAGGAAAGGAATAGGCTCGAGACATTAAGATTGAATGATCTTGTATATGTCAAATTCAACATCAATCTTATGAAAAAGAAGAGTAAAAGAGAAATGGACGGAGATTTGCTTCTATCCTCTCAAGCTAGTGAAGATCAAGGTTTGCTTGTTGATGGTGGTGATGAAGATGAGGTCGAGCGAGGTTCAGGACTCACTTGTAGAATGGTGACGGAGGCCTCGGGAGCGTATGAAGTGCTTTCATCAAGGAGGAGCACAAGGAACATCCCCATTTGAGTATTTGATGAGGATTTAGATGCATCAGAGGAGGAGAATGAAGAAGATGTTGATTTTAAGTCTATGTTGAGAGGATTATGGATGTAGTTGGTGGTGCATGTCTAGATGATTTAGAAGATTAGTTGTGGTTAATCGTACTTATTGGTTTGTTGCAATGTTGGATTTAAACTTTGAATTTTAAACTAGTCTTTTGGTTGAAGTAATGATATTACCTGTTTAGTATTAATATGGTGATGAATTTTTATTATCTTGTTAGTTGCATTTATATATTTATTTGTACCGTATTGTATTGTATGAAGTTTATTTATGCATAAACATCATAACGAATGTTGACTATTTATAATATTATATAAAAAAATAATTAAAATTTCAACCAGCTAGGCGGTTGATGTGGTAGGCGGTCATTGACCACCCCACCACCGCCTATTGCCATTTACAACACTTGTCTCTTCATCGGTCAAGTAATTTCTTTCGGTCTCTACGTCAATTGAGCCTTCTTGGATTTTGTTTCTCTCAATCTCTGTGTTGGCCGAGCAATTTTTCCCGATCTCTATGCTAATCGAGCCCTCTTGGTCTTTATGCTAGGATGAATATTATTTCTCTATGTTTTTGTGTTAGTTGAGCCTTTTTAGTCTTTGTGTTGGGATGAATTTTTTTTCTCTAGGTCTCTACGCTAGTTGAATAATTTCTCCCGTTTGAGTTCTCATAGTCCATGTGTCGGGATGGATTTTGTTTCTCTCATCTCTGCATCGGTAAGTACTTTCTCTCGGTCTCTACGTCGGTCGAACCCTCTTGGTCTTTGTACCGGCCTGAACCTGAACACATTGGAGGACCCGATGGAAGACAAGATTGAGGATATTGTTTAAACGGCAGGTGAGACTCAGATGTGAGTAGGAGCATCAATAAATAAGTGTAAACATAATTCAGCTACAGCAATACTCATTCCTAAAGTTGGACATGAGATTTTAAGTTCTATTGTAAATAGAGAAACCAACCTGGCCTTGTTGGACTCTTGTACCATATTGATTCCATCGTAGTCTTTGCCTGAGTATTTTCAATTGGTGCAAAGCTTGAGGTAGTACCAGATGTAGGACAGTCATTATCTGTCAGTTTGGCGTTGGAATAAACCGTTGTGACATTTTAGTGGCAGAGATGCTGCACAGCCTGCATTAGATCCAATATGCTCTTTTCTTTTGTGAAGCATTTTAACTTTTCTTTCTTTCCACCCCTCTGTTTGTAAAGGATTTTGTCTTTATCTCTACACGAACAGGTTAGAGAACATGCTGCAGGTGTTCTTGCAGGATTAATGAAGGGTGGAGATGAGCACTTATCTAAGGCTTTTCGGGAAAGATCATATGCAGATGCTACTGTAATCATCATGAAGCGAAAGCTAAGGTTTAATTGATTCATTTTATATATTTTTGTATTTATTTGGCATAAATGAAGTGACTTTTTTATTTGTAGAAATTCTCGATCTGATCAATCTATAGCTTCTACACATGGTGCTGTTCTTGCATTGGCTGCATCAGTGTTATCAGTTCCTTATGACATGCCAAGGTAATCATATGCCCTTACAGCTTGTAGTTATGCACTCTCCATCATCATCATCATCATCATCATTATCAAATAATTTCTAGTGAATTATATTTATGCATGATATTGGTTTTTCTTGTGTTATAGCTACAAGAAGGTAAAAAATTATTTTCCATAGTTATAAGGTTCAATCTAACTCCCTATATCTTTTAGATTAGTATTCGATCAACTAATCATATTTAAGGTGAAGCTATTAAATCATGTTGATGAGAGTTTAGGTAGGTTCAATATGAATCTTTAAGATTAGTCAAATAAGAATTGTATAAGAAGTGTAGTTTCAGCACTAAAAATTAATGAGTAAAATACTTAAGATGGATGGAAAAGAAATTCGTGCAAGAAGTTTTAGATATCTTGAAATTTTCATTAAAGGAGAAGTGGATATTGATGAAGATACTAGAATGAGTTGTTGAAAGCAAGTAAAGCTACTGAAATGATCTTGGTGCCCTCTCCTTATTAAAAGGAAAATTATTGTATTGGTAAGATTTGCAATATTTTATGAATTGGAGTGTTGGGCTTGGGCTATTAGGATAAGAAGAGTATAAGATGAACATTTGGAGTCACTATTAAGGACAATAAAAAATACTAATATTCAAGCAATAATTAGGGAGAGTTCTAATAATGATAAATTGAGAAAAAAGAAAAAGCGGTTGAGATGTGTGGATATATATAATAAAAGAAACGGAGCAGAGAGAGCATGGAGGGTATAAGGGGTTGAGGGAGGCTAATGAAAATATTATTGTAATAAAAATAATTTAATTGATTTGAAGATGTGGACTTTACATGGAGTACAATGGAACAATAAAATCAATGTAACCAACTCTAAATAATTGACACGTCTGTTTTGAAAAAGTTGATTGTCAAAAGGTTTGTTGAGTGTTTGTTTAGGGCTACAAGCTAAGTACAAAAAGACCTGGTAGAGAAAACAATCAAGTCAATAAGGATCCAAGTAGTATTGTTTGTAAATAGATATACATTTACGGTCCATTTTATGGAAAATGTTTTTAAGAAACAAAGTAGTCTTTTTAGTGATCGATGTAATAGAAAAATGGAACTTTTAGCCAACAATAAAGTCTTCCTTTGGAAGCGAGCTGAAGATATTTTCTCCATCCATCCATAAGCCCTTCACTCTAACAATAGTCATTTTTGTCCTCTACACCCTTGTCTATGCAAGTTAATCATTTTGAGCGGTCCAAACGACCTGTCAAACGGGATGGGCTAGATAAGTTGGTTAGATTGATCAAGACGGTGGGTTGATTGAGCCAAGTCACGCTAGCTAAGTAGACCATGCTAGACACTCAAGCTGAGCAATGGAAGTGCATTGATTGGACCGATTATGATAGGCAAGCTTGGCACATCAGTGGGTAGGGCGAGCAGATTATTCTACAAAGGAAAAGTTCTCTTTTTTCTCAAACACAAGAAAATATATTCCAATAATACACTCAGACAAAAGAAAATAATTTATTTTATCTAAAATTTTTTCTAGAATATTTTCCATTGATAAATTATTTTACAACAAACAAATAAACCCTTACTAATAATAATCTCAATAATTTATTGGAAGCCTAAGAAGTCACACTTAATTTCCAGATTAGGAAAAATGATTGATGTAGTGCATTTAATGTTTGTTACTAACAAGATTTGTGTTGGAGTGCATTGACATTTATTCAAGCTGAATACAGATTTATTGTCTTAACTATTGCATGACTTGGTCTATTTGAATCAAGCAGTTGCATTATTTAGTTATATACTTTGTAACATGTTTTATTAGCATGCTGTTCAAATTTTGTAGTTTTCTGGTTATGGCTTGGAAATTGTTGAGGGTCCAATTACTTGGATGGAAAGTAGAAGGAAGAGGAGTAATAGTGAGTATATAATTTTTTTTAAAAAATTAACACTAGGTGCCCATGGATTGCCCATATGGATGAGTAGGGTAACAAAACTATATATAGAGATGATTACTGCACACCCATTCGTGAGTACTTAGTGTTATTTTTTTTATTTTCACTTTGTTTAACCTAAATAGTATATCCTAAATTCTAAAAAGATTAACACTAGGTGCTCACATAAGTGTGCAGCATAACATTTTCATATATATATATATGTGTGTGTGTGTGTGTGTGTGTGTGTTGGAGCACTCAATGTAAATTTGTGACTGTTTTTCTCCTCTTATACTTTTTTGTACAAGTAACCCAGACTAAGTAACAATGGATGTCTATGCTATAGTAGTCTTAGAATATTAAACACAACGTATGAACACTCATATATCTGAATCAATACTACTAGCTGGCTTCCGGATCACTTAACACTACTAGCCAAATTTATCGGTGAACCATCACCCATCAAATCCACCGTGGCAAAAGCAGTTGCAGAGTTTCGGAGAACTCATGCAGATACTTGGAACATCCACAAGGCTGAATTTAGTGAAGAACAACTCGAGGCAAACCATTCTACTCTCCATTTCCTATTAGAGATAAAGTTTGTTCTATATTGTTTGCAAATTGTTATTCTTAACTTGACTTTTGGGAGTGCACCTGCAGGTTCTTGCGGATACTACTACTTCTTCATACTTTGCCTGATATGTTCACGTGGGTGACAAACGTTGACTGGGAAATGAGACATTCGTCGTTATTATCATTTAATTGTAATAGAAAAATAAAAATATTTCTTGTCCCTATGCTAAACTATTATTCGTTTAAGATTTATGTGATTGAAATATTCTGTATTTCTTATGCACAATCGTGACCAAGTAAATTATCCTGCGGTATTTAATTTTTTTCAATATTATCATTTGAGCAAAGGTGGAACTGCCACCCCAGTGGTCTCCTGAATTCGGTCCCATAGGATTTTGAGGGAGTAAAACTACGGTGGGTAAGTG
>JBBPFP011267114.1:0-10351 GCA_037974795.1 Kaempferia galanga
TAAAATGATAAAGTAGCTTTACAGCACACTAGATTTGTTCTTGATAAGAATGAATCTTATAAAGTAAATTTACACTTTGAAAGAGCTCATCCTGTTGGCAGCATCTTGTAATAGCCTCGCAGTTATTTCCAGTTGTTCATCAATTTGTTTTGTAGCAGGGTACCAGTCAGACCACCAATTATCAGATGTATTTTTTAGCTGGCATTTCCGTTTCTTTAGAGAGTTTATTATTCTTAATTGTTGGAGGACATTGATTGTCCGTATAGATGCATGCTGTTGTAATTCATGCAATTGTTGTTTGATATCTTGGTCCCTTTCAAAGATAATTGGGTAGCTTTGGTTAAGGGTCAACAATACCTGTTAACTAAATAAAAAATATATATTTGAAAATCTTTAATTTATGGGGTGCCAACTAAATCAACTTGCATTATGGAGTTAATGAATATTGACAATTTATGGTTATTTCAATACTAAATTGAAGCTATGAAGTCTGAGTCTGAAATAGTCATTTTGAAATTGAAACAATGGGGAGGAAGGGGTAAAAAGCAATAAATTAAAATTATAGGACGAAAGAGGCATTTCGAAAAAAAATCAATAAAATTACGGTGTAAATAGTTTTTTATATATTAATTTAATTTAATTTAATTTAAAATTTTAATTTAATTATGAGGTATTTTACTGACAGGTGGCTTATCCGGAGGACATATCAAGCACGGGCGACCGGGAGAACCGGCAGCTCCTCTACGGCGACTACAACTTCACGGTGTCCATCTTCTGGACGCCGTTCCTGGTCAAAGGACACGCCGGCGGCGGCGGCTACACCAACATCTTCCTGGACGAGGTGGACGAGTGGGCCGGTCCCCACCTCGCGGCCTTCGACTACCTCATCCTCTCCTCCGGCACTTGGTGGACCCGCCCCTCCGTCTACTTCAAGAACAGCAAGCCCTTCGCCCGCTGCAATTACTGCTGGAGTCCGGCCATCGGCAGCCTCCCCCGACTCAGCCTCTACGAGGCCAACCGGCTCGCGTTTCGGTCGGCGCTGGACTCCCTGCGGTGGTACCAGGGGGCCGTGTTCCTGCGCACGTTCTCGCCGTCGCACTTCGAGGGCGGGCAGTGGGACGCCGGCGGGCACTGCCTGCGGAGCCAGCCGGAGGCGCGGTGGCGGCTGGAGAGGATGGAGCTGGAGATGTACCGGGCGCAGGTGGAGGAGTTCTGGAAGGCGAAGAGGGAGAAGCGGAAGGGGAGGCGGGAGATGTGGGTGCTGGACGCGACGAGGGCGATGGTGATGCGGCCGGACGGGCACCCGGACGTGTACGGCCACCGGCCGAAGGAGAGGGTGGAGATGAGGCATGACTGCGTGCACTGGTGCTTGCCGGGGCCGGTGGACGTCTGGAACGAGCTCTGGCTTTATATGCTGACGCAGAGGCGGCAGGGGAAGAGAGGCTAGAGGAGATGGGAGATTATGCATTCAAGCCCCTTGGTTTTGCATATTTATATGTTAAGGAATATATGATTGACTTAATTGTTAGAGCAAAGAAAAATAATTAATGATAAAATGATCGAGATATGATAATTAATATCTCTATCTTTCCTGTGAGGATAAGGATATCTAGAATAGAAGAATTAGGAGAAGGATAATTACATTAGAAGGATCTCAAACCACAACATAAGGAGAATCTTGAACCCTAAAACAATCCATAAACTCTTCAACATTATCATTTCTTAAATGAGAGCCACCATGAGTTTGCATTGACTATGTCAGTTCTCCTAAATTCAGCCAACTCAGTATTTTACAGGCATCATGACATTCTAAAGGATCCAAGGGAATCAAAACTGTCAAAACAAGGAAAGAAAAATCAAAAACTGAATTGCTTCTTTTTTGTGCTGTGTGATCTAACATAACATTATATCGATGCAGGGCAAGGGAAGTTTGATGTCCAGTCTGGTTCACCACCTGAATATTACAGGGATTTGGCAAGGAACCATCACAAATTTGGTCAGAAACATGTTTAGAGTTCTAAATAAGCTACTTAGAGAGCATTAGGATTACAACTCGTCGGATGCAAACAACTGTGGTGGTACAAATACTATATCCTCTTGATGATCTTTGAAAATGTTCCTGTCTCTGAGAAGTAGGTGCTTTGAGTGCCACTGCCGAGTTGATTCCCAAGTGCTTGCGGGTTCGTAAGTTCTATTCCCTGTAGGATACAGTAACTATTGGTAAGTTTGGCTGTTGCTAGTGTAACAATAATGAAAAAACACTGACTACTTTGGTATAAAGAAAAATACAAATAAAATTTCTAGACTTCCTGCAGCAAGTCAGAAGTTAGGGAAGACTGAAGAGTTCAAAGGTAAGATGTATGAAGATTGCTAATTTTTTGTTAAAGTATGCAGCCAATTTCCAAACAGCAATTAATTCTTTAATTGCTTATTGATACCAACTAGTTAGTAAGGCCTCATGTTTGTCACCTCATAAAAGATATTATTAGTTTGGACCATGAAAACAATATCCTTCTAGCTATTTGATCGGAACACCACAAAATCATTCCCAAAGTACTATGTACTAAAAGAAGCAAGATAAAGACATAGAGGGGATTTGCTCATTACATTTTACATGTGCATTGCCGAAATGAATCTTAGTATATTAACAAGTGTACCTAAAGCATTTTTAGTGAATTTCATTTGATTCCTTACCCTTTCCACAAGGACTCAATAGTCAATCAAAAAGATGTTCTCTGATTCAAGGTTGGACCAATGCGTCTCAATTTAACTTACAAGTGCGAACAATCTCAAACTTTTGAGACAAGATGATAATGATCTTTGCAGGTAAATGAAAAATTCTTGCAAGCCAAACACAGTTTCAAAAAATAAATAAATAATCATTTTTTCCTAATTTCTGGGATGTAGATAGTGCTTGCCATACTCTTTAACAGCCACACAATAAACTCGCACATCATTTTCTAGTTAAGGAAATTTATTCGAAGTGATATTGATGATAACAGTCCCACAACTGATTAATATAGTCTGGATATTGATCTACAGCAGAAGTCCTGACTAAATATAAGATATTTGAAAGATAACTTCAAGAGTTCTCAAAAAACATGGTAAAAGTTGCATCTTGTAAATTGCACTATTCTCAGCATGGCAAAGTATCTATCCAACCACAACACAAAGAAAGTCAACTATAACTTTCCGATAGGATGGCACAAAGGTAGCATCATGATACATAAATTACTTCGGTGCAAGACAACAACTAGCAGTGCGAAAAGAAAAAGGGAAAGCCAGCTGAATTGCACAAGAAAACCAAGCTATGAAGAGAACTACTCACACAACTAACCAAGGCAGCATTTGCAACAATAACTCAGTATGTGCTATCTAAAGAATTCTGAATTCATTATGCTAAAGATTCTGTAGTTATTTAAACAGTTATTCCACATTATAACACCTAAATTATATCTTTGAATTCTACAAGGCTGGAACAAATTGGATTTCTATCAAGATTATGTATATTGTTTTCAAAAAGCACCCAAGGTGGATGCCTAAGTGCAATAGACTAGGGACCTCTTTGCCTAGGTGGCAGGTAGCCCCTAGTAAACAGGGCATCTAAAAGTAGGCCTAGGTGAATTGCCTAGATGCCCATGCGAAGTACCAAGCTGTCTGGGTGGGTTTAGGATAAAAAAAAAGTGGATTTTTAAGTAATGGATTCATTTGTTAAAAGAAATTATCCTAACTATTACTAGCTACTCTCCCACAACTCCATTTCACCTGAGACTTCTATTTTCGACGGACCCGAGACTCTCTCATCACCCTCCATTGGTCATTTTCCATCCATTTTCAGTTATTTTTCATCCAGTATGTCTTCCTTCTCATTTTTAGATTTGTTCTCCATCTTCTCTTTTTTTTTTTTTTTTGCTAATATATTCTTAAATTTTTCAGTATTTATTCTCAGCCCTAATTTTTTTCATATTTGTGGCTAATTTTTTCCTTTTGTACGACTATTCTCTTATTGTATTTTGAATTTATAATTGCAACTTTAACTGCATGGCCCTATTTTAATCATATTCTAATGTCGACCGCCTAAGTCCTACCTAAGCCTCCGCCTAGGCGCTTGGCAATATGCCGACCGCCTACCGCTTGGAAGTGCCTTTTAATACCTTGATTACATATAGACACTATAACTTGAGTAGCATTCAATAATGGACAAACACTTGCAAGTCTAAATATTTTCTAAAAGCTAACCCCTTTTTTAAGGTTTGAATCTCAGCTGCGGCGTTGGATATTTTTCCTTCGGTGAGACGCAGGCCTAAGAATGTTGGCCATCTGAATGGGCCTCCATTAGCACTTCACGATTTATCCTAGTGGCCCAGGATTAGTGGTGCCAACTAAAGAAAAATAAAAAAATAAAAACTAACCCTTTGGAAGAACCATAATGCCCAAAGGTTTAGTTTATGTAGCTTTTGCAGCAATGAAAAAAAAATAGAAATTCAACTGTAGGAAAAACAATGTCCCCAGAGCAAAACTGATAAACAGTTAAGTATATTTGATAAATAAAGATGAAAGAGCAGTCAAATAACAAATGACTAAAAAAGACATGATTTGTTGATGTATGAAATTACAAATTTGTTGCAGAATTAAAATACAGAGTGATATTTATACAACATATGTAATCAAGGTAGGGAACTTGATCTATGCAGACTGGTATAATTAAGGTTGAAAATGAAAAACATGGAGTTCTCTACAAAGATAAAAATTTAACAGAAATCCAAGTATATGCACTCACTTGCACAGGTGTGAATGCTAGACTTGATGTCAATCCAGATGTCGCCCCACCGCTTCCATATTGCTTCTCCTTGAACCTAGGTCAACCAATGATTGAAAAGAGCCTTATATTGAGATTTTAAGAATAAGTACTATAATTTAAGGTTTATGATGATCATGAAACATAAAAAGTAAATCACAAAATAACCATGATAGTTAACATACTAATTTTTCTAATATATACATATAAAATCTTAATATTTTACTCCAGTTTTAACATTTTGTATATGTTCAAACCAAGCAAAGCGAAACCAACAATTTTACCTAGCATGCAAACCAAAGTCAAATCAATATAACAATTTTTTTCTGTTTGAATTTGTTTTGTTCAATTTGATCTATCAATTTCCAGTTATAAATGTCCACCCTATCTAATACCTCATGCAATAAGGTTTACCTATATCATATAATGATTACCTAATTCACATATTACCAATTAAGTTTTTATAGCAAGATTTTAATTATTTACTTAAGCTTCCTCCTCATGAAGCGGCCCTCCTCAAGCCTCAAACATAATGCCAACCCTCTAGAGTCGAGGCAAAAACAAAAAAGCTTACTCCTCAATGAGTTCTTGATGCTTCAAGAATGCCTGAACCATTTCTCCCTTCTCTCTTATCCTCTCTTTCTCCTGAAATGATCTTCTCTTCCTCCTCTAATTGCTCTTTCTTGTCCCGAAGCTGACATCTATCACTGCAATCCAGTAGCTCCAGCAAGGAGCAACAGAGAGAATATCCTCACACTGGGCTCAGAACCTCCTCATTACTTGTTTCTTGAGGTCTCCATCTCTCTTCATATCACAGACAAGATCGGCAATCAAACAATTGATCTAAAAAAATGTTAATCCTTACTCAATCTGTTCAACATTGACTAATAGCCTTTGCACTTTCAACCATAGTTTCAATTTTCCAATAATCTCTTAAACATGTGTATGTGGTATCTGCCAAAACGGGGTCAAGATTTGCGGAACTCAATCCAACTCAGATGATCCCTATCAGGACCAGTCAAGTTCGACTGCTATACAAACAATAGCATTGGTAAAACATATGGTATTGCACATCATCAGAGTACGGTACAAAATTTTAAAATTAAAAAAGAAACTTGATGAACAAAATGATGAAGGAAAGATCTGATGTACCTTTTAGCAGCTTTAGCTGCAAGTTTGCTCTGTCCTATTGAAACACGTAACTTTCCACTTCCTGCCTGTCCAAGCATACCATATCCTTCACCCAAGCCATCACCTGAGGATAATCGACCAAAAAAAAATGAAAGTCTTGTGTGATATGCCAAGAAAACATATCTAGAACAAATCAGTCCCTCTCTCTCTCTCTCTCTCTCTCTCTCTACCATATTGCAAATGATCTGACAATAGTAAATGAAGTTCAATGTACGAATATATTCAAGTACGAACTAATAATTATTTTAATGATCTATGATAGATAGTCAGTTGCATTATCATAATAAAATTATGAAAGAGAGAACAAATGTTCAGAAAATTAGGAGGACCTTGAACCTTAAAACAGTAAAGTTCATCACTGACAACAGCACTCATTTGGAAGCCAATGAGTTAAAAATTGAGTTTTGTAGCAACATATGGCACCAAAGCCAACATTAATGGAACCATGTATATGTTATAGATGAAGTTGCCATTTGGCAATAGACAACTGCAACAACTTACAAAGCCCTTAAAATTGTAAAACGATGTATTGATCTTTTGCATGAGCACTGCAACAACATGTCAAAACTAAAACAAATGAGATCCAACTCACATATTAAGCACTAAACCACAGAATGACATTCTAAGTTGCCTAAGACAACCATTTAAAATATAGATATATATATAGTAAACAACAACCATCAGAAAAGAATATCACTTGTCAACTCACCTAAAGAGCTCTCTTCTGGCACTCCAAATTGCATCCTATTTGCCAGCTTCATCATATCTGTCACTGCATATCTGTCAAATATACATGAAATTTTAGTATGTGTACCTTCCAATATTAAACATGAAAAGGGAGTATTTACTTTTCAAAGTACTTTTGTGTGAAAATACAACCTTTCTTTCATTTTCCTCAACCGACGGCCACCTCTCTTCTTTTTGGGCTCAGAATCTGGAACCGGAAGAGGTTTTGGTTGCTTAGCAGGGGGTGGTTCCTGCCATTTTTCAATCTTTTTAAGGATTTCATCTCGCAAGTGTCTTCCAGCCTTTCCTGTTGGATCCCCTCTAGTAGAATCTACCCTTGCAGCTAGAGTTGATTTTGATGCCAATAGTCGGCAAGCACGAGTTCTAAGAGAAGGAGGGGTGCTTTGGAAAATCTCAGCTTGCTCAAGATAACCTACACGGAATTGAGAGGTTGCAGTGGAAAATCCAGCAAGTGTCTTTTTCTTTGCCCCAAGAAGCTGAACATTACAAGCAGGCATTTTTGCTAATGCAGACAAACCACCAGCAATGCCCATAAGTTTAGCTGCAACTGCACTTCCAATAATTGCTGAAAGATTTGGTGCAATATAGCCCATTCTACTCTCAACAAAATCAAGTACTTTTTTTTTTGCCAGGTCAAGAGCAAGGGCTCTATCACATGCATCAACTGTCTTATTCAGATTCTCTTTGGAAAGAGGCTTCCCGCTCGTGGTTGATGCTGTCACAGAAATAACCATAATAATAGCTGAAGGTAAAAGACCCTCCAGATCAACAAGGGTTAAGTCCACTTCATTTCCAATCTTCTTAACAACACGAGCATAATCAATTGGATGATGAACAAGGGACTCAAGCTCTGGAAACTTTGGTCGGTATTTGTCTCGAATAAAGTTGTGAATTATAAGAATCTCATTTTCAATATCCACAGATAAAGCATTACAGTCAACAATGAGTTGGTACTCAGGATCATCCTCCAATACTATACCAGCACTAGAAATATCTGTTCCTTTCTCTAGTGCATTGTCCACTTTCTGAAATTAAAAGAAAGATAAAAGGAAAAAAAAAGACAACATTTAATCCTAGTCAGTCCATATCCACTTCACCATAATAAACCTAAAAGAATGACTCAAGGAGGAAAAAAACTAAGTAAAACCAGGATGCATAACAGAACTATGTAGACAGTTCCTAATAGGCAAATTACTAGATTTATACTCTGTTATTTGTTTGGATTAGAAATAAGGGAAAGATAAAAGAAAATAAGTATATATTTAACAAAGACAATCACTCGAGGAATTGTATATGATAGACCTAAGAGAAACAGGAAACAAGAAAAGGAAAAGTATAATCATAAAGCAAATCCATGAAAACATGATAATATTGGGTCATTATCAGAAGCCTATTCAAAGAATTTAAGGAGTTCAATTAGATGCAAGAGAAAAAGGTATTAGGAGCATGATTCTGACCTGCATGATATCATTGTATCTTTGTGACTTTTGCAACTTTGAAACACTATCAAGATCATCATAATTAAGAGATTCAATGTCCGGCATGTCACCTTCAGCATCTTCTTCCATAGCTGCAGCATCAAGTTCCTCATCATCCTGATAGAAAATATCCATCAGAAATTACCACAGCAATGACTGACAGAAGAGAGAATGAAAGCAAAGATCAACTCACAAGATGGGCTTCATTGTCAGATAACTCATCAAGATCAGCCAGGAATGAATCTGCAAGGCTAGCCTGCGCACATTACAGGTAAATTCAATGAAATCGACTCGTAGATGTCAAGTCTTAACTATCATAAAACAATCAAGAAATTTCATAAATGTGGATACATCTAAAGAAAAGTGATGAACATCAAAATCTCAGTAAACATTACAAAATATTCTAAATTAATTCCAACGCAAGAACACCACAGATGTTTACCTAAATTTTTATAAATCTGTAAACTACGGTACGTTAGTGATAAAAGGTTGCCATAAGATAACAATGAAAATTCAATTAATTAACAGACTATGTTCCTTCAGCAAGTTCATTTTCTTAGCACCATGTTCATCAAGAGGATAAAATCTTTGCCAAGACAACAACACGCCTACAAGTTTAAAGACAAACTGAGAATCCCCGGTTGAGGCTAATCATATTTAAACCTGTAGGATTAATAAAAATTGAGGGGGAAAAAAATCAACTTTTCACATCTCGGCTATCCCCTTTAGACAGCTTCGCGATACCCAAACTTATATATGCGTAGTAATATCCATTTAATAAAAATTACAATCTCAAGTGAGAAGGAACAGGTGCAATACTGACCATCGATTCTGCGACTGGGTTCGAGGCAAAGAAGAGGTCGACCAAGGCAGCACAGCCGCCGATGTAGATCTACAAAAGAGCGAAGGGAGAAGCATCACCGACAGACGGTGATTAGAGCTGGAAATGACTCAGCTAGATTGTGATAGATTCGAGCACCAAAATCAAAAGGTATCACGTACCGGACCCTGAGAAGGCGAGCGAAGGCGACGGCAGCGGTCGTGCGTGCTGGAGAAAAAGGCTTGGACACTCGACGGCAGGCCGCGACTTTAGTAAGAGAACGACAAGCCGGAGGAGGCAGAGTAGCGGTCGGCAAAGGGATCCTCGTGCTGTCAGACAGCGGTGCGCCGCCGGAAACTACTCGCCGCCTGGCCTCTGTTCCGTGCGGGCGGCGAAGTGGGAGAGAGCGTTCGATTCCCTTGCTTCCCTAGTTCTCTCTTTTCGCCAAATTTAACCGGTCGAATTGGATTTGGTTGGGTTTGGTGTGGTGTGGTGTGGTTGGGTTGGGTTGGATTTGGTTTGATTGGATTGGGTTGGATCTAGAAAACAAATCAATTAGAACATGGTAAATTTTGTTTATAGAATATTTTAAATTATACAGAATTTTGAACGGGCGATTTATTAAATAACGTAAGTGAATATATGTTTTACTTGATTATGTATATAATTTTGGAAATATTCAAATAACATAGTCTCTCTTTTTTTCTTCACCTTCTTCAAGAAAAAAAATTCTAAATTTCTCTTTCTTTGAAAAAAAAATCGAACCTCTCTCCCCCTTTTCAGTATTCATTCCGAAAAAAAATTTCCAAAACTCTCACTCCTTTTTACCATTCATACGAAAAAAAGATTCGAAACATCTCTCTTCCTTTTTACTATTAATTCAAAAAAAACATTCTTTTAATTATGTTATTAATTTTTAAAAATCAGTGATTTGGTAAAAAAAAATGGTTTTGCCACTCAAATATATCATATTAAAGTTAGTTCAGAAAATTTTTAATATATTGTCTCATGGTTCAATTTAAATTAAAAATTATCACCATTCAAATTTTACCCATCATATATATTATAGCAGCTACGAAATTGTAACTGTTATAACTAAAAATTTAACTTTAAGAGGTCATAATTTTTTATTTATATTGAATCATAAGATAAATAATATATCAAATTGAAGATTTTAAATGAGTTTCAATTAGATATATTATACATCTTATAGTTTAACTTGAATCAAAGTCATGGTCTTTCAAAGTTATAACTTATGATTGTAGCAACTACGATTTTGTAGCTGCTACAATATTTATACTAGGTAAAATTTGAGTA
>JBBPFP011267222.1:0-29435 GCA_037974795.1 Kaempferia galanga
TGCCAAAGCTTCCAAGACTTGCTAGCTGCAAGTGCGAGCAAGACACGTACGGTGGTAATCTTTGCCACTATCATAGTCCAGACCGTACTGCTGTGAGAACCCTCGAGGCACTAGGCGAGCCTTATACCTTTCCTTTTACCTTTCGATCGAACCATCTGGGCCCTTGTAAACCCACTTGCAAGATATGGGGTTTACATCCGGTACCAAATCTCAAGTTTGATTCTCCTTCAGGGCTTGAATCTCATCCTCCATTGCCCTCTGCCAATCGACACTCTGAGATGCTTCTTCATAAGTCAGTAGCTCTCTAACTTGATCTTCTTCAGCTAATGCTGCATTGGCATACCTAGGATTTGGCTTCCGCTGCCTGCTTGATCTTCGTAGTTGCGGCTGTGACGTAGTTTCTTCTCTGACTTCTTGTTGGCTCGGTTGCTCTTGTTCTGAAGTTCTGCAGTGCACACCAACCAGTTCGCCAAGGGCTTACTTGACTTCTTCTGGCTTTTTTTTCTTGACCGGTTAAAGGAAAGGTATGGATTCTTCTACGACTTGAGGACTGGATTGTGTATCTTCTGATAACTCATCAAGTTTCTGTTGCAGCTTTTCTTCCATTTCCTTAGTGTCGGGTAACCTCACCCTTTCTGGTGACCACCAAGACGATGCCTCGTCGAACACAACATTTCTTGATACAATGCATCGATTGGTGTACTATAATAGTACCAAAGAAACCGAGCTGCGGGATAGAAAGCATCAACATAGGTATTCTAACTCAGAAGAGTTATCATAAGGAAAGTGGATATGTGATAGGTATTTTCCACTATGGATAATAAAGCGTCAGAGGACTTTATCAATTCATTCTCTTCTCTTATATACGCTATTTCTTTATTTATTTTCGTTGAGTAGATAATGTTAAATGGGGTGCGAGCCAGAAGTAATCACTGACCTACTGCTCAGGTCGAGATCATAAATTACATAGATAAGAAGGTATTTGCTCATAGTAGTCGACCAATGACTTATTTGAAAGCCCATTCCCTTTAGTAGATCGAGGCTATCCTTCCACACTTGGGAGCCCGTATTCGATAAAACTCTTTCCGTGCATCAGCAGTACCCGCTTCGTGTAGTTTCGCCCGTTAAGAGGCATCCTCCATTTCTTTTTTATTTGAGTACCACAACAGGGGACTGCTTCGGCCAAAAGGGAGCCACGTCGCTATAATAATAATAATCGCTCGTCCCTTCCTTTAGTCACACGTCGCTTCGCTCGTCCCTAGATTACAGTATTGCTAACATGGCGTCGGATAGTCGTAAATTGCGTAGCTATTTATACGGATTCCATTCACTCTAACCCTCTCCTTAGTCAGTCGAGCCTATCGGAAAGACCCTAACGGTCGAGCTATCTAAAGAGACCGGCACAATTTCGAGCTATCTGACGATACAATCTCCCTAATATTAACTATAAAACGATCCCACAGCACCAGTCGTGAATGGAATCCGTATAAATAGCGTAGCAATTGTAGACTATCCTCAGGCCATTCACTCTGCCCTGCCCTCGGCCCTCTGTCTTAACAAAGAAAGATTTGCCAATCAAGTTAGGAATCGATCTAGACTAGCTGCCATAAAGAGCGGAAGAGACTCGGATTAGTTCAAACACTCGGGACCAAGGGGCGTAGCTGCTATTTCACCGGGAGTGAATCGTAGAACAGCAGGTATACTAGTAGATTCTTCTGCCTTTGAAGGCTTGTCTGCGGAATAAGAGCAGTTAGGAGTTAGCAGGACAGCACATTCATATGACGATTTTATCCATTTCGCCTAGTAGGCTGTGGCACTTTCTTAAAAGAGAGAATAAGTTCTTTGACTTGACAGAATGCCCCATTTCGGGACCTAGTCAGCTGCACATTCATCTCTAGAATAGAAGGGCTTTCGGAAGAGAATACGGCCTTTGATTGAAAGTAAACTAGTAGTCTTGTTGTCGGAAAGAGCTTTCACATCTCATATGACATCCGTACCAACAGACTTCTTCGGACACCAGTAAGGTAAGTAGCTACGGAAGCCGATCTCACTCCTGAGGATCCTGCTTTCGCTACGCACCGCTCCGTGGGGGTCTCAGAAGGGTGGTCGACCTCTCTTGCCTCGCTGAAATCAAGGATTTTCACTACCTCAGGCCCCCCCTTGTCCAGTCACCATTCTGAGGGAGGGAATGACTAGCTAAAGGCCCTGACGGAAGTCTGGTTTTGTGCTCTCCAAGAGTCAGAAAGTAAAGTAGGCAAGCGCGCCTCGTCTATGTACTCGGTTGGGCGGTCTGGATCAACTAACTGACTTGAATGAAGAAGAACCAGATTCTTTTCTTCTTCTTATTATACTTGTACTCTACCAGTAGACTGAACACCAACTCAACTTAAAAAAGAGAATGACAAGCATCATGAAAGAAGGTACGAGCATCGCGACGTGTAGACGGGGCTAAGTGATAACGACGGGGTGAACTCTAGTTCTAGTCGCTCTCTATGTTCAAATCTCTTTTGCAAGAAGCCCTGTGAAAGCTATCTCATATAAGATAGGGGATAGTATACCTTGAATCAGTTTTGAGATGCAAGAAAGCAAAGAGGTAATAGGCGCAATCAGGCAAGCAGTTAAGCTACTTCTGTCTTCTATCTATGCCTTTTCTCTAGAAGACTATTGGTGAGTAAGGAAGTGTCGTAAAGCTCCTGCCTTTGTTTGGATGGACCATAGGCCTGATGCTAGGAAGCTTCAAGCTAGGATAGTGTAGTTCGAGCATTAGAAGGAGGCAAGCAATCATTACACGAATCCCCGTCCTTTAGAAAGAGATGCCCGCCCCCTCTCTTAACTCTAAGACACTGGTGACGTGACTAAGAGACTATATTAAAGTGGAGTGAAGCCAGCACGCGGTACACAGCATACAGGGGGACGAAATCAATACAAGGGAAGCCGGCCAATCAGTAGACACAGAAAATATTGCAAACTAGCTCATCAGTACAGCTAATTGATTCGTTAGGTGACATGAGTGACACAAGCTGCAAGGAAATCGGCACGTGCCTCGCTTTCGCTACGCACCTCTGGTTGAGTCAATTTAGCTGCTACTTTGAAACTAGACTGATGTAGTGGTGGGGGAAGCACAGAGAGGGCCGAAGCAATCCCCAAGCATCATTTTAGAGCTCATTAGTCTGAGTGTGAAACCTGGGGTGCGTCACTATAGGAACATGAACCCTCCGTAGCTTCTTTTAGGCTGCAAAGGGGAATTCCACTTATAGATAGGAATAGGCCCATGAACAAAAAAGAATTAGCGATTCAACCATATGTAGGGCCGGAGATAGAACTAAACAACTACTAAGTAGGGGCCTAGGTACTCAGCCATGGTGGACTCTACAAAAAGGGATTCCAATCCTTCCAAGCAACAGGTCGTCAATGGTGTGTACACCATTGACTCTTTTGGAAGTGATTCACTCATATAGTATGGAGAACGTGCAAAGGGTCAAAGGCCTCTGGCCGAGTCAGAATAGCTTTTCCCCAAAGATGCCTCAAATCTCTTAATAATGGTATCTTCCTGGTGACAGCAGTGGCAGCGGAGCAGCATCATTCATTCATAGTTAGAAGGACGTCTTCCCCAAGTATAACACTGAAGCTTTACACAAATTGGTGGCCCAAAAGCATAGAGATGGGACTCTCAGTCTTTTTTATGCTGGTTCGTTGCGTCTCTCAACTCTAGGGGTCCTGCTCCCGGGGACAATTCAAGAAGAATGAAGAGAAAGATTAGATGAATATAGATACATTCACATGGAATCGGGAACTAGTAGACCTATTCTCCAACAATAGGAAAGGTCGAAGATCGCTCTTCTTTCTAGATTCGATAGTAGTCAGTCACTCTCACTCGGAGCCTCAGTTCAGTCCTTTCTTTCACCTGAATGGCTTGGCGGTACGGCTTCGTTGACCGGATCAGCTACCTTTGTTATTATGGAACCGACCGCACTTGACTCTATTCGTCAGTGGACCAGCCAGGCCTTTTGAAAGCTACTATGATGTTTAGATTGACCGCCCTCTTTTCACTTTCCTTCCCGCTGATGAACAGACGAAGTAGACTAACCAACTCACCAGCCAATAGCACACATTCTACAGTGTGAATAGGAGATCCTCTGGGGCACGGGTGATAGCATGCGTCGGTCTTTCTCTCGTCCCTTCCCATGTCCCATGGTAGGCTAAACCGGAAAGAGAGAGGTCACCGCTCTAAGTCAAGAAGTCAAGCAGCAAAGACCGCTACTAATAGAAAAGAGCTACCCCCTTCTCACTCCTTATGGAACGGCCCGTCGTTATCACATAAGCAAAAATCGTTCCTAACAATACAAAACACTCTCTCTCTCTAACAACAAACAGATACAAGATACAACAAACAGATACAAGATACAACAAACAGATACAAAAAACAGATACAAGATACAGATACAACAAACAGAAACATATACAAGACTCTCTCTCTCCAAACATTGACTACTTGGAGATGAGCATCGCGACGTGAGAAGGTAGCCGGTAGTATATACTTTTTGCTTGTACCGGTATCCTAATTGAATGTGCTAGTCCTGGCCAAGAAGAAGACGATTCGCCGACAAGCTAGTTACGTTTCAGGCAGTTAGCAGACTTCAGGCTATCTGGTTGGTTGTTTGAGTGAAGGCAGTTCAGGTGCTTATCTATGTGATAAGGAAGTTCAGTCCCTCTCTTAAGCAAGTTACATTCAATCTTCTGGCATTCATTGGAAGGCATTCTGTCCGGTAATGCAGTTAGAAGTTTCCTTTCCGGCTTGCTTTCCCCTTTCTCCGAGAAGAAAGACAATCCTTCTTTCCGGCCAATCAAGCTTCAGTGAATGCAGTGAGAAGAAAGCTTTCAGGAAGTTCAGGCAGTGAACTCTATTCCCGGAAGTCACTCTCAAGCCAGTCCGGGCATTCACTCTTTCTTTCCGGGCATTCAAGGCAGTCAGAGATTCTCTTAACTAGATTCCAGGACATATTATTTATCTGAAAGGCAGAGAATGCAGAGAAGGCAGTCTGACAGTGACTCTGAAGGCAGCGATAGAAACGATTCTGTAGGACTGACAGCTAGAAGCAAAACAAGCAAGCGATAGTTGGAGATGGGATTTCACGTGTTTTTGAATTGAACGAGATTCAAGCTGTGAGCCAGAGCTGCTAATGGCTCACCGAACTCTCTTTATCCTAGGCTTAGGCCTCTTTCTAATGCCCAAACCACCAAGAGCGGAAAAGAGACCAGTGGCAAGAGCTAAATCGATGGCATCGCTTTTTCCTCCATTCTTATCTAGCGCCGTCTTCTTCCTTGAAACTTTAAAAGAGCATATTCCCGGATCCTATCTCAGAGGAGGAGTTGATTCCCATTCCCCGGGTACGAAAGAACTAGGCTATGCTTCCCGGAGCGAGAGAGAACTCTTATATTATAATAGAGAAATGGGCCTGCCTTTTCGCCTGCTTCCAAAAAAGAACCTATTCGTTCAAATAAAGAGAAAGATCGCCGCGCTTACGTCTTTTCCTATTGCCCCAGGCACCAATACTGCTTATTCTGCATCGGCGCCCAAGCACTGAACCAAGGGCTTTCGATTTGTTATTCTGGAGTCGGACTCTCAGGGTGGTCTCCATGGCCTTTATTCGAGTGACTTTCATAATCATCTTTCTGCAACTATCATCCAGGCTTTCAAGTGTGATTTGTGTTTCCATACTCTTGTTGATTGTCCAAGTGCACTTTTTTCTATTATATTTACTGATCTAACTGGGAGAGCTCTCCCTAGAGTTGTTGCTAATGTGTAATGGGCCTCCCCCCCCCTTTTTCCCACAAAAAAAGTATATAAGAGACTTATATTCCAATCGGTCCAAGAAGTCAACTGTCGTCAACTAAATCAATCGGGAATAAGGAATATGTCGTAACCTATCTGTCATATGTAAAGGCTACCGTTCACAAGCGATCGTTGGAAGGGACTTCCAACTACTGTTATACTATAAGTACATCCACCTGCACCATTCGACTTCCTGCCCGGCGTACACTTTGGGGTAGAAAGCAGGGCGAGCGACATAGAGTGTATTCCATTGGTCCTTGGCTTCCACCTACAGCGAATATGGAGCAATTAACGTTCAGAATAAGAGAAGTAGGAATAGATTCATATTTACTGAGATCACCAGATTGAAGGCAGGGGTTTTGTGATGTACAGCGAAAAACCTCAAGAATAAAAGAGTTGAGCTTAGAGGAGAGCGCTAGCGTGCACACTTACGTTGATGTGCTTTACCGATCGATGGAAAGAGTACTGGATAGAAAGCCTATGGTATCTATGCCCGCTGAAGTCAGCTATTCATTTCCAGGGAGTTCAGATCTAGGTTCTAAGGTTCAGTTCGCTTGCTTCACTTCATCAAGGAGTTGAGTTGGGCTTCCCTGCGGAAAGTCAATCAATGCAGGCACCTTTCTTTGCTTAGTAGCACTACTTATAGGTTAGGGCTTATTTCAAAGGGTGGGTCGTTTTGGTTTTAGGAGGGTCCCGCTACGAACGAAAGACCAAGGAAAGGAGGTTTCAAGGCCGCTTTCTATAGGTAGAAGGAGATGAGATAGCCAATCATCTTATGTAAAGGAAAGGAGGATCCTAAAAAGAAGAAAAGGGCCGAGGCGCCCGAGGGATCGACCGTCAAGGGAGATTGCAGACGTAAGGAAAGAGTCAATGGTGTACACACCTTTAGATATTCGACCTGTTGCTTGGCTCGCTTTACCGTAATTTTAGGAAAGAGTCAATGGTACACCATTGTAGACCTGTTGCTGCAGGGATAGATCTTTCGTAGTATTCGTTTTGAATCTCTACCCATTCACGTAAGCTAGCACCAAGTCGTTCATGTATCCATGAACTCTTTCCAGGAGTTAATGGCTATTCAAAACGTAGAAAGATCTTGTTGCTGCGAATGCTAATGACGCCTCGACCAATAACATAAGATAGACTCGACAAGAGCAAGTGATACGGAAAGTACTCCGCATTCGGCTCATCCCATGCTTATGATTCTCACCTTGGAAATGACATCCTGCGTACCAAGATCCTATACACGGAACGAGAGTGAAAAGGTCTCTTTCTTTGCAGCCGAATTCCACTTTGATCGATATGCGGGACAGCCCTCTTACCTCACATCATTTCCTTACTCTTGTAGGTTCCTTCCTTGGCCCTAGGCAGCTCCTAGGTAGTCTAGTTCTCAGTAGTTCCCCTCGAGGGTACGGATAGGAAGAAGACTTCAAGTAAAGGATCAAAGTGCTTCACTCGGTGAGCTACACGCAGCCGGGAAAAGGAAGAAGTATGGCCGGCGGCCCAGGACAGCCTTCCTAAGGTCTACTTCCTGAGAGTTTCGGCTCAAGGAAAGGAGAGGGCAGTCCCCGTCGGCAAGGGGGGCAAGATCAACTCGATAGCCAAGATGTCCGTCTTCCTAACCTTTTGGGCTCTACAGTATGTATGTAAATGTAATGTCTTTGCAATACCTTTTCGAATCGACCCCAGGCTCTCCTCTTTCCTTTGTCTACTGCCCGTGCTTGACCTTCTTCCCGCACTCGTTAACACCGGAAGACGAAAAGCTCTTTCGTGGGCTTTTGCTTTCGGTTTAAATTCCTCTTCAAGATCAAAGTGGAGTTCTTCGGTCCATGCCCCCTATCCTTCAACAGTTCTGTTAAGGGGAAAGAGGAGACAAGCATTCAATGAACTTTAACATTGACAATGGAGTGAACGAACCTCCCACTACCGGGTGCACGAGTGAAGGGACTCAGAAGCAGTTGTCACGAAGACGGAATCTTGACCGTGAGCCGGGAATGAAGGGCAGGGGCGAAGAGCTGCCCTAGAACTTACTAAATTGGGGAAGAAAGAAGTAGAGGGGATTTAACCTATCTCTATCAGCATCTTCTTCTCATCGAAAGGTCTGTCACGCAACATAAAGATTTTATTTTCTGTAGAGAAAGCCTCCCTTACTTTTATTTTATCTTTTCGGAGCAGATTATTCAGCTCTTTTGAGTTTAGGAGTTAGGGGTATTTAAAGAAAGGTCTGTCACGCAGACGCGCGAGTTAATCAACTTTACTAGAGCATCCCGAAGGTGTAACCCTTAGATTGAATTGCTTGAGTTAATAAACTTTACTAGAGCATCCCTTAAAAAACAAAATAAAGAGAAAGAATGCTTTTCAAACACTCACATTCTTCAGTTCGAGTTGCTTGTGTTAAGCATATAGCTTCTTCAGATCTTTTCTCTGTGAAGCTTTTGATCTTTCATTCCGATCTTAGGCCCTGGAGACCGGCTTAGCGGGACCGCAGTCCACTATTGCGAAGCACTCTTGGGCAGAACTTTCTCGATCAACTGGAATGAAAGATCAAAGTGTTCCAGATGCAAGATCACTATTGACTCTACATACCACTTAAATTTGAAAAGAATGAAATGACTATTTAGACCTTCTTTATTAAGGTAGCGAAGGTCTCGCTCGAACAAGAGAGATTATAGAAAGTATGAAAATAGATTATCGATATCTCAATTTCATTGTTCTGGCTAGAGTTCTCAATTTCATTGTTCTGGCTAGAGTCAAGAATGAAAAAACGATTTTGTGTAGTCAGTTCTAGGTATGAGTTTCAAGTTCTAGGATTGGCGGACCTGGCATGGCACCCCTCAGAGTCATATATTATAATAGCCCCGGTGGAGATCTCTAATAATGACTTCTGTTCAGTTCACCGAGGAGAGGATATAAAATAGGCAGCTGCGTAAGTTCTTGCTAACGATGCCCTTCCATTCACGACTTGCTGGGGATCGACCAATGATATTAGGGGTAGAGTGAATGGCCTGCTTAATATTGAGTCGTAAATAGAATCCGTATAAATTGCTACGCAATTGTAGACTATACGGAAAATATACTGAGAACTCTCACCTTCATTCTCGTTCATGGCCATTCAAAACTAAGACTACTCAAGTCAAAAGATCTACTCTCTCTCTCTTCCGTCTATCAAATTACGGTAAAGCGAGCCAAGCAACAGGTCGTCAATGGTGTGTACACCATTGACTCTACGTCTGCAATCTCCCTATTGGTAGGTAGTAATAGGTCGATCCCTCTAAGCCTCGGCCCTAATCTAATGGTCGAGCCATCGTTCGAAGCCCTTCATTCACGATGCGGAACCATAGATAGAGGAACAAAGTAGCCCATTCCAAACAAGAAGAGGTTAGAAGATTCCATATTTCAGGAGCTACGCCAACAGCAACAGCAAAAGACTCAGTCGGCACAAGATTAATATTATAAGAAGCAGGAATATTTAAATATACGAGAGAAAGAGTGAGAGATTCAGAATTAATTCAATGAGTTCGCCGGAAAGAGGGATTGAAAAGAGACTGAGTTAAAGGCAATACGGAGGTCAAAAGAATCTTCATCTTCAGAGCTAATTAGTTGTTGCACTGCTAAAGTTTGCTTTCATTCTGTCCCAGTCCTTACCGAGTCAGTAGAAGCTTTGTCCCTGTCATCGTACGGGATAAAGATCTAATTACAGTAGGTGACCCGTAGAGTAAATGAGTGAGAGGGACAGATAGGCTCGACCATAGGGAGAGGGGCGAATATTGTGATAACGACGCGGACTAGCGGGACAGGAAGGGAAAGATTCATTAAGGACTTCCAGAAGAATTGAATATTGAGTAGCTCCGGGTACTGGAAAGAAGGCGTTTAGTGAGCTCAGCAGCCGGGAATGAAAAGACGGGAGCGGACTATAACATCCGCTGCTTAGGCAGGCGTAGCACCTCTTGAAAGCTGTCCTTCTTGTCTTAGGTCGGGAGGGAATTAGTTGATTTGAGGAGTTCGCTGTGCTTTCCTCATAGTCTTATGGTTTGATCTTTCCAGTGAGGGTTGTAAGCGGACCTGGAACCCCTTTGAGTGTTCTCTCTTCATTAAACCCCTTTCCGAACTCCCGAATAGTGTTTTATTGTATATAACCTGCACCTATCACTCCAATAGTCTAATATGGAAAGAAGACAACAGCTCGAGCGACATAGAGAGATGAAAGTGATTCATTTATTTTAGCATTAGAAGCATTTCTAAGTGAGTTGGAAGATAAAGAGTCGGGTTCGGGACATATATCTATAAGAAGCTTTTCCCCGGCTACTGTAGAGTTAAGGGGCGAGTGATAACGACGCGGCTCCGCACCGCTCCGTGGGCCTTAATTGATAGGCTGTTCGGTTTCAAGAGGTAGGCTGCTCAGTCTCGTACGCTTTCCTTTGTTAGCTGTCCTGGCATCGGGTTTAATCTTTAAATCATGGGTAGTAGGCGGACCAGGAACCACGGCACATAAGGTTCGGATAGGGAATCTTGACCCTGGGCTCAGTTGCGGGAAGAGGGACGAAACCGGGACTAATGGTTTAAAGGGATAATACGCTACGGGGACGGGAAAGATTCTTAAGTGAAGAAAAAGACGGGAGCTACAGGGACAGAATCAAACCTTTCATATGCCGGCGTGAGGGTGGAGGACTGGATAGCAGGATGCAAAGATCCGATCCCCACTGGAACTCGAACTATCCCAATATCCCTCGC
Organism: Kaempferia galanga; assembly: GCA_037974795.1. Classification (NCBI taxonomy): domain Eukaryota; kingdom Viridiplantae; phylum Streptophyta; class Magnoliopsida; order Zingiberales; family Zingiberaceae; genus Kaempferia; species Kaempferia galanga. The sequence continues at coordinate 10,562 of JBBPFP011267222.1, forward strand.
TACACACTCTCACCCAGCTTCATGGTCACACTGAGAACTGCCCTCTGCCTGCGGATTTTGTCTTCCATGCCAGTCGTTCTATGTTCGTCGACTGGCAATCACTTACTACCCCTTGACCCGGGCGGACGTTAGCGTCTTTGTGCATCTTTCTCCCTTCTGTAGGTCCCCCAATTCGACTTGACTTCTTCACTCCTCCTACAGGCTTGACGGACTGTCTGGAGAGTCCGACTCTTCCTTTTTTTTAGATGCAAGATATTGTACTCCAATCTATCCTTTCCCTTTGTACTATGGCCTACCACGGTGTGGATAAGCCCGTCTTTTTTCTAAAATCCGAACCTTTACGGAGGATAATTACCAGGAGAAGGTCAGGGAGAGTCTAGAAGAGACCGTTATTGAACGGATCTCTCAGCTCCTTCACGATCTTTTTCCCCTTTACGGGCCCGCCCCCTTTCCGCCAATCGTGCGGAACAACCTTAACGAGGCGGAAGCGCCTGATCGCTTAACTGCCCTGTCGGATATGTACCAAAGCAAGGTCGAAAACGGAATACAAAGCCCGTTTTTCGGCTTTTTCAGGCAGTTATTGCACTGATGGGGGGTGGTGGCTAATCCGTACGCGCGGTGGGGGCTGACAGCCAGAAATTAGATTTGGGGAACGAAGTAAATAGATGCGCTCTCTAAGGGATAAGGGAGAAGACAGGAGCTTTGAGCTTAGAGAAGTCCCTTGGCCGGACAGAGGTCCGGGGAGGGGTCCAGACAGAGGGCTTTCCGCATCTTCTTTTGCTTCTTTATTGTTCCCCCCCGGACGTAAGCACCCCCGTGTCGAACCGGGTAAGCAAGTAGCGATCAGCAAGGTTGAAATCCTGATCCTGCATCTGGAAAAGGCAGCTTCAAGCCCAGCTCGCGACAAGCGAGGTAGGCTCGCTAGCAGAAAAAGAAAGGGGAAAGAAGACGGTCATGATAGATTGGTAGCGGAATGAGGAAGAAATTGAGTGGGCTAGGAAGGGCAGAAAGGAAGGACTGGGAATGCTATTTGGGAGTGACGGAAAGGGACGGCCGCTTCTTGATAGCACAGGAAAATTGATTTGGTTTACGATTCAATCTATTTCTAACACCAGGCAAAGTCCGACAAACAATAGAGTCAATACCAGGTAAGTTCACTAAAATATGGGTATCAATTCCTTCTTCCACTAGGGCTATTCAAACTGCTAACTAGGATTCGGATTTTCTGCCAGACTTCAGGTTCCCTCTCCGTTCTAAAAGCAAGAAAGGCAAGTCGAATCCCCGTTCGCTGAGCCTCATTCTGTTCCTATAGATCCAGTTTCAACCGTCCATGATGAGAATAAATGCAATTGGAGGCAAAGCCTCGGAGGCTCTGCTGATTCATGTCCTTGGTTCGGTCTCTCTCTTCATGAAACCTCGGCCGTTCTTCTTTCTACCTTGATTGAAGAGCTGGATTCTTCCTATTCAGAAAGAGTTCAAGTGTTGCATTCCCGCAAGACAAAGACGAGCTCCTTCTGTACGTCAACCCGATAGCCCTTGGAAGACTCTCCGTCTGAGACCAAAGGGGAGGGAGCGACAGAACGAAGCGATCTCTCAAGGCCCATCTCGGACTGAATAGCCTACCTAATTAGCCATATCGGAGGCTATATGAAGCTTTTTCGATAGGGCAACTACTGAGTTTCACGACAATTTTATCCGCTCGAATGCTTCTGCAATTCTCCCAGGTAACAAATGAACTCCCTGTCCCCGGCCTCCGAAGGGAGAAAGTCCAGGTAGGGCCTACCAGCAACTATAGGTTGATTATACTAACAATAGGTAGAACCCGATTATGATGAAGATCTACTACTAGCTTACTCATCCGAAAGAGAAAAAGGAATGGAGAGCTCGTCCCTCCTATAGTATTTCAGTCGTCGATGTGAGTGCGTTTCCTTAGTGTCGAATCGACTGATAAATGCCATAAAAAGTTGGGTTGGAGTTTCGTATAGAAAGATCTATATGTTGAGTACCCTCTAATGTTGAGTACCCTCTATTGTATTTAGTGTTTGGCAGTAACTTAGACTGAATGGAATTGAGTTGAAGTAACCTCTTGTGCTTTCATTGAATGGAATTGAGTTGAAGTAACCTCTTCTTATATAGAAAGATCCGTATCTTGAGTATAGAGATTCTATTTCTGTCGCTGAATTAAGCTTCTTGGGGTTGGAGTTGAGTGCGCTTCCTTTCCTTAGTCTCGATGTGACTGATTCTATTGATCTGGGGATGTAGCTAGTCGATGTCAGTGATTCTATTGATCTGGGGTTTAGTTGAGTACCCTCTATTGTAACACAAGACTATTGTAACACAAGAAACCGGTATCTGCTACAATCAGATTGGCTGTGCCCTATCCTTCTTTTCCCGTATTGCAGGATTGTTGGCTGTGCCGTATCCTTCTTTTCCCGTATTGCAGGATTGATGGTTGTTCAGTCGATGTTAGTTTAGCTTGAATTTGCTTCTCTTCTATTTATTCTTGATCCTTCAGGACCTCACTTCGGGGTAACACCGCCCGGCAACCCTGAGTTCAAACAACCTTAAATATCAGCACATATGCCAGGTAAAAGAAAGGACAGAAAGACAGCTAAATGCCTCCAGGAAAGAAACCCAACACAGAAGCCCTCAACTGAAGACCACAGGAGTCAATGCCAGGTAGAGAGCCAAATGCCAGCAGCAAAGAAACAAACAAAGATGCCAGGAAAGACAGCTAAATGACAGGAATAGAGAAATCGAGAGAAGAGTAAATGGCAGGTACAGAAAGACAGCTAAATAACAGGTACAGAAAGACAGCTAAATAACAGGTAAAGAAACCCAACAAAGAAAGATGCAAGGAAAGAAACACAGACAGATGCCAGCTGCCAGGGTACAGAAAGGAAAGAAACTAAGAAAGATGCCAGCAAATAGAGTACGGAAGAGGGCGAAGATGGATTGAGGATGATGCCATGAAGCTTGGCATTTCGACTTGGGTTGGACCTTTCGGGGCATGGCTTGAACACTGATAATGGCATGGGGGGCGTTGCGGGTGGGACTTGAGGGTTGGGGTCTGTCCTTTCTGTTTTAGCATGACCGGATGGGTGTCCATGACCGGATGGGAGGGGCTTTGAGGACAGTAATGGATGTAGAGTATTTCTCCTCTGACTTTTATTAATTGTAGGTTGAAGTCCCATCAACGGGAATTTAAAGATTAAAGTATGTAGTATAACCGTACGGCTGAGTTTTAGATTCCAGGATTGATGTATTTGAGTTTCGGGTTTGAAGAATTCAGTCTTAGCTGCCACGGGTAGTTTGCAGAATTCAGTCTTAGCTGGCATGGGTAGTACACCAGAGAATAAAGTTTAGCTTGAAATAAATTTCGTTTACGAGGATTATCTACGAAGAGCTGAGCCGATAGGCGAAGGGGTAACCCTTTGAGTATTCTATTTATATTGATCCGGGGTTGAGTTTGAGTATAGAGAGCAGAATTCAAGAGCTTTCAGTCGATGTCAGTGGTTGAGTCCACTCTTTAGTTGAGTATGGTGACCCTTCAGTTGATGACCTTTTAAAAGTCTTTGGCAGTTACTTAGATTGAAGAACCTCTTTAGATTGAAGAACCTCTTGAGTATAGTCACCCTGGAATTCAGTATTGATATTGTAAGTATAGATTGAGTACCCTCTTTAGCTTTCTTTAGCTTTCATTGAGTACCCTACCCTCTTCTATTGCTTTCATTGAGTACCCTCTACATGAACCTCAAACCCCAAGAAGCTTCATTCTGCAAATCGAGAAAGAAGCATCATTCGGTGACCCCGATGCGAGGTAAAGGTCTGCTCTGCTTTCATTGAGCTCTCTGTCCGGAACATCCCTCAACCCTAAAGTCAAATACCTCTACTGGAATCCCAATCCCTATCCCTATCTCTCTACTCAATGAAATTAAAAACTACGAAAGACCATCTACATCAATCGAGGAATACCCCTCCACAATATCAATCGAGGAATACCCCTCTACAATCACTTTTCCCAGATCCTTTGATCTTTCTTGTCACCCTCACTTCGCGGATCCTATGATCTATCTCTCTCCTCCCCTCAAAGAAAGGTTCACCCCTCTCCCTACAGTTGAGCCTATCGGTTCTACTACTTTAGCCCTCTCCTCTCCCTTTGGTCGAGCTCTATCTTACTCTACAATCGACCTAAATTATGGTATTGCGCTGCCTCCTTGTAGTTCGGCCCTCCTCTTCTTCTGGATTGCTAACGTGGTTCGATGACGCCTCATCCTCGATCCCCGGTGGGCAAGTGCGTAGGCTATCAAATCCATTTAGGAAAGCTATCGGACTGGTGCTTCTTACGTGCTGATAAGACGTTCAAGTGCTTATAAAGGGTCTGAGACTCTGAGAGAGGGGCTCGAGCTACTGTAAGAGAAAGATCCCTCAGCTCTACAGCAAGCAAATGCTAAGTGGAGGGCCTTTGTACGGGACGTGGTTGCCCTTACGTTTCATTCACTCTCTTTCCGATGACCTTTCGTTTTCTAAATACCATATCTGACTCATGTTAGCTAGCTATATTAAGAAGACGTTTTCGATCAATGAAGGAGTGAAAGGACTGAGAAGAGGTGCGTTCTTAGTCTCTGATTCTATTCATCGGAAGAAGACGTGCGGTCCGGGCTGAAATGACTTAGAGAAAAGTGAACTCGTCTTAGAGCTTCGATCAATCTGAACCGGCAAAACTAGCCATAGTTCCCGGGGCTCGGAAAGTTGTGTTAACGAGCCCCTTCGCTACTTCTATTGGGCTAAAGGGCCTGCGACGTAATCGACTCGAGGAGGTCCCTTCGGATCTATCTCAGCTGCGTACGAGGAAGAGGCCAAGGGGAAGGCTTAGTACCTTTTGAGTACGCTACAGAAAGGGAAGACTTTCCTTTACTTGCTAACAGGACCGTGAGAGGACCGCGTCATTATCATTCGCTCCTTTCTATCTTACATAGAAGAGGGGGAAAGAAAGACATAATCGATAAAGAGACCGCTAAACCGACTGAGACTGGCCCATGCCTTCAAAGAGCTGATAAAGGTCGAAGAACATCTATTAAGATGACTAGTGCACATACTGATCTTAACCCAGAAAGCGTATGAACTCAGCCCTCTTTCCCCAGCAAGAGTTGAAAGATATGATATACTCTTTATGAGTACGGGAAGATTCATATGCCCTTCTAGGTGTAAGGGAAGAAGAGTGAGAATTGGAATCAAGCTGAGTGGGGAGACCACTTACTATAATTAGCGCTCGGGAGACAGGAAAAAGAGTAGCAGAAGCGCAGCAAAACTACTTATGAAGCAAGAAGAGCCTACGAAAGAACAGCAGAAGCAAGGGTTGAGATAAGGACGATTGCTTATGGTCTAGCTCCCCTTCTCGCACCTTCAATGGAATGGCTACCATAAGGGTTTCATATCTTCATGGGACATGAGGCTGAGTGGTGAAAAAGAAAGGCTTATCGTCAAGACCTCTCAGTGCAGTGCCATATTCATATTAAGGAGACAGAGATGAGGCCCGAGGTAACGACGGGGTTCACATCTTCTCTTTTCGTTACAGGGGTTAGGATCAGGCCAGAGATGAGAAGTAGGTTAAAATCGAGCTACCATTGAAATGAAACCAGATGAGAAATTATCTTCATTCCACTTCCAATTGCATGTCTTACGCAAGAAAGATCACCATATGCGGATGCATATAACAGCGATACAACCACTGACGCACAACTTCGTATCAGACTCCGGTATGGATTTCTGTCTACAATCTGCCCCAGTCACTCAACCTTCAAGCTGTCTTGGAAGTCGAAATCAGGTCTGGAACCAACGTGCCAGCTCCGGACGGCAGAATTGCTCGCAATCGAAGAAGGGTGCTCACTCACTCTAATGATGCAGTGCCACCTTGCAGAGTGTAGAGATCAGTATGCTACCTCTCCACCTATTAGTATTAACCGACGAAGAACTAGGATCGATCAATCAGTGTGTCCTGCAAGCACAGGCAATTCGAACTTCAATGCTGTATTGTTCAGAAACAGGAAGAAGGAAATGTTGCGAAGTCGGGATAGGTAGAAGGGGGGTTAGGTACTCTCTTTTTCACAATCGCCCATGGCTAAAACAAAGAGGGCGTAGACCCGGTAGGAGATTGAGACGGAGCTTTTTTTGCTCTTACAGAAGAAGCTGCTATTGCATACCTTGTTACAAAGTTGCTACGGAATGAGTCTAGTCACATGGAGCTCTTCTCTTATCTGCTCTTCCCGCTGTTAGAGTAAGCCTTGCTAGTCTTTGAGGAATCGTAGCTGCTCTTTTCACGGCTCCGCTCTTTCTGACTTTCCCATTCGGGTGGACTTAGCTCTAAAGGGACTGAAGGCACGTTAGGGGTTAGGGCAGCGAGTGAGCCCGGGTCATAATGAATAAAAAGAAAGTCAAGTAGGACATATCACTCTTAGACTGAACGCTGTGAACAAAACACAAGCGAAAGCTTGGCGAATGCGCTTATCTTTACCTTCTCGATCTGAGAATAGAATGATTACTAGGTCAGGCATTCTTTCCTCGGTTGATGGGCGCTCTCCGAATCTCTAGATCTTCTTTCTGATCATATCTTTTTGGACGTCATACTTTAAGAATTGACTTCTGTTAGTTCGGGAAGGGAAGCAAGCCAGTCAGTGATGGTGTGCAAGCCTTTCCTTTCATCTCAAGACTCTGATTCCAGCTATTAGTCGTCTTATTGGATGAGTTAAGCAATCGAGCTAGGGGCAGTTGTCAGCCAGAAAAGATGTTTCGGGTAGCTTTTTTTTGAGGAGGAAGCTAGATAGGAGTGTTGAGTTTACCTTTTCACGTCGCTGTCGCTCGTACCTTTCACGTCGCTGTCGCTCATCTCCAAGTAGTCAATGTTTGGAGTCTAAATTACATCCGTATAAATTGCTACGCAATTTACGACTATCCTCACCCCAAAGAAATTCCCATTTACGACTAACTATAATATGCCGGGGCCTTCTCCTTTCTCCCTTTAGGTCGATCCCTCACGTCGTTACCACACCGCTCCGTGGGGGAATCGTACCTAACAAAACAAAACACTCTCTCTCTATCTCCTCAGCAGATTACAGTAATTGCGTGCATGGTAGTTCCCGTCGGCAAAAATAGTCTAACATTGCCCCGTCGGATAGTCTACAATTGCTACGCAATTTATACTCCAAATATTTATACTCTTTCATTCACTCTGACCCTATCGGTCAATCCCAGCAGATTACAGTATTGCGTGAATGGCTTTGGTACGAAACTACGAAAGAAAAGATCTACCACGTCGCGATGCTCAACTTAATATAATATAGTCTAGTCGTAAACCAAGGTCGGAGAGGCCTTAGGTAGTAATTGAGATGCCTTCAATTCAGACAAGAGATGACGCACGCTTCACAAGGACGCTTGGAAATGGCGTACTTATTGCACCTGGCACTAAGAACTCGAGTTCCGACTGCTGCTACAGTGTTTTAAAAGAACGTTCTCGCTATTGTAGATTTACGAATTGACGGAATGGTGCTTTGTTCACACCTATGTTGATCTACCGCTGCTTTCAAATGCAATGATTGGGCCCCCCTAGCCCTAGACCTGAGGTCTTCACTTCAATTGCTCAGTCCAAGTATGCTGCAATTGGCAATTTAATTGAATGAGCCCATCCGGTCCTTCTTTTCTTTATTCCGGGTATGCTCTATCAGTCTGTCCCAATTCCTCTAGTTATGGAGTTCCGGACTTGCTCTCTAGAGTGCAGGACTCTGGCTCAATGGCCGATTTAGTAAAAGCTAGATCTTCCTATGGCATATACCTGATAGATCGTTAATTGCCTGCATCTGCCTGGTCAAAAAATTCTTTTATGTAAATATTGATTCCCCATCTCTCATCTGAAAAAAGTATCCTGCAAGTTCAAAGGCTGGCAGTTGCAGTTGCAGGTAATCCCTTTCTAACTAAAGAGTAGTTGCCCCGCCCCCGCACCAGTTACAGCAATCCTGTATATGGCAGAGGAGGAGATATTCTGTATACGGCGTGGTATATAATAATAAAGTATATGGCTGGCTATAAGATAGTTATAAGGAAATGTATAAGCTAATCAATTTAGCCGGTTGGCTAGCGAAGAAGAAAATCCGGTACACAAAGATTTTTAATGAATGAGATCTCGGTAATTACAGTCAAAAATACGGTGTTTATGCGACTTGTGTCCTTCTTTTGATCCTACGGAAAGCTCCTCAACAAACTACTGAATAGTAGGGGAAGCTCATCCCTCGCTTCTTCCCTTGCTTGTGCTTAGTCCCACTCTGGATTTTTCTGCTTCTTTCGCTTCTGTCTTTGAATATGCTTATTACCATTTTACCGTACTTCGGATTCAGGATTGGCAGAAAGAGTAGCAGTAGCTGATGAAAAAACGTGATCTTGCAGGGGGGTGCGAACTCGTAGCTAACGTCGTTGGTTGTCTAAATCTCTCCCCCAAATGCATTAAATTTATTTAGCCCTTATACATACGTCTTTTCATTCTTCAGAGCCTACTCTTGCTTACGTTGTGGCTGGGTCAGATTCCATAACCTCTGAAAATCTCCGAGCTGCCTTTCCTTCGGCTTGTAACAAACGCTCTCAGAGGCTTGATCGTTTACGGCCTGTTTCGGCTATTTATTTGATGGACGAATGTGCCCCGTTTCCGGGCCTGACTTCTTAGTCAGATTTTGAGAAAAGGTGGGGTTTTCCCTGAATCGCCTATAGGTTGGAGCTCTTCGCCCCTTGAATCTATCTACTCCGGCTACAGAGCATGAATTCTCGGTGAACTACCTTTAGATTAAGAGAAGACAGTTCCAGCATCATCCTAAGAAGACTTTCGCCTGGTACTCACTCCTAAAGCAAGCATTTCCCTTGTGCCTGCTATTCTCTCTTCAAGAAGTGCATCCGGATCCTCATCCTCATCTCTTTCACTCTGGGCTTCTTCAAGAATAGCGGATTCTACCCCAGGATTCGTAAAAAGAGAAAGAAGCTGCCACCTTCGCCCTAGTACTGGGATCAGGAACTCCTCTATCTGTTCCGTTGTCATACTATATTCTCTATTCTACCCTAGAGTCACTCATTAGCTCGAAAAGTCATTAGAAAAAAAGACCTTATAGAGCGGAAGCATTGGATATAAGCGACTCCGTACGTACCTCCAAACAAAAGGAGGATTGTTCTGTACGTGGACGGATGTATAAGAACAGGTACGGCGGTCTCCCGAAGACCCATGCAAATACTGTGTATGATATGGCCCATTGAAAGCAACTCGGCCACGATTTATTCTTTTTCATCCTTAAGGTACTTCGGCTTCCGGTATTCCGCCGATATAAGAGCGGGAGGACCTGACAACAATTCCATGAATGGTCCTGCCCCCTGTTCGGTGGCAATCCATTAGGTAGTTCACTAAATACAAATTCATATTTTTGGACTAGCTGCTGTATGGCTTCCGGTTTATCCACCCTTCTGTCAGTACTCACATCTATGGCCAATGCCTCATAATATTGTAAGAAATTGTGACTATGGGACCCCTTCTCCATCCTGTGAGCAGAGATCATTTGAGTGGGTGGTGGTTTGGTTTGGTTCGAACCCCCTCAATGTGATCACCTTCCCATCCCGATAGACATATACCGCTCCTTCATTTGGAAGGTGACGTCACCCGCATTCGGCACCCCAGCCCATAGCACTCCAAGATTGACTCTTCTCATCAGGAACGCACGGATCTATCGAATGAAAAGCGGCTGCCCAAGTCAAGTCCCAGTCCCAAAGTACGCAATTTAAAGGGTGAAGGCCCTCCTTATCTCCCTCTCTTTTCTTTCCTCCCTGGTCGTGGTGTGGGACTAGTGCAATCATTCCCTTCCTCACAGCTCCTTCTTCTTCTTAACTGACTTCATCACCAGGAGTGGATTCAATTGCTAAGAAGGCATTTCCTCCAAGAGTTTCTTCTTTCACAACAACCATGGCATTCTCTGCCTACTCATTAACTATATCATTTATATATAACCTTTGTAAGCCTTCTGATCTTCGAATACCCCACGGAGCGGTACGCAAGTCAGTCAGTTCTGTTACTTCCCTGCCTTCCCCAATCAGTACCTTGCTTCTAGACCTCCGCTTATTCGATCACAGTTGATTCCATTCCGTGCCTGAATGTGAAGTCTGTCCCTCAATCCGATTAGGGGCATGCTCTTTTTCGCCTGACTGACTTTTTAAAGCAGACATCTATTCAATCGGAATTGAGATTTCTAGAGGTATACTCAATTTATCGAGATCCCTCTTCTCCTCCTGAAAGTCCCACACCGAATACGCATTAAGTTAGCTTGAAACGAGCAGCGGTTTTAAGAACACTTTTCAAATCTTTAGGGTATGCTATTAACAGTGGATAGGCAAACAAAGTCAAGCAGTAAAGCAGTCAATCCACTAAGAAAGGCTTTAATAGCTATTCACTCACCAACAAGAGCGGCAAGAGTTCGAGCTTCTACGGGACTAGTACCGGTTACGAGAGCAAGGGATATTCCAACAACGGATCTTGCTAACATTAAAGACTCTACTTAGTGAGTTGCCTACCCTCGCTGGTGGACTAGTTTAGTTAGAGGATGGGACGATAGAGCTCAAATCAATCGAATACCGTGAGTGACCTGACCCGCAGATCTTTCTCCGTTTTGAATGGATAGTCTACAATTGCCCCAAAGGCACATTTATACTCCCAGCTAGCACCAAGTCGTTCATGTATCCATTCACTCTTTCCAGTCGTTAATGGCTATGAAAAAAACACTACGAAAGATCTGCTCATACTATTATTATCTTTTGCGAAATATAGTCTAGTCTCCACTACACTAAATTGAGTATAGGTATACAATTCCCACGTCGCTGTCGCTCGTACCTTCATTCACGCAATTACTGTAATCTGCTAGAGCCACTAGGATCAGTAGGTAAGTCTCATCCCGTGCTTGGACTTGGGCGCGAAACGATAGCTATTCCTTGCATCGTTAAGAGTTATGGCTGACTTCTAGGCTTTCGGGGAAGGGAATTTCATTGTTCTGTATTCTATATAAGTATAAGAGGAGATCCCCGGGTAGAAAAAGAGAGAAGAGCACTTATTCCATCAACGTGCCAAGCTAAAGGGCGGAATCGATCAACTACCTATTTTTTCCTTTTGTATGCAATTCCCAGAGAAATGGTTGAATGGGCGGACTTACGACTGAACTCTTATTGGGGGGCCTTACCTTACGACTGCTACGGGTAGCTCTCTGAACTATCTGGCTATCTCTCAAGAGTGAAACTCAATCCCCTCATTGCCTGTGAACCAGAGCTAATGATTGTAGATCCTCTACCGTATACGAATTCACACCAACTTACTCTAGACAAAGATAAGATAACGATTTGGCGATTTGAATGCCATATATGACTTGACTCTATCAATTCCGGAACCCTCCCAAAAGAAAGAGATTCCACTTGAGCTATTCTCGTTCTAACGACAGAAGTCAAGCATTCGTTCCGAGTCGCCAAGAGAGAGAAGAGCTTATTTCAAGCATTCCCCTTGAGGCGGGAAAACTCCTTAATCAACTGTTTTAGAAGAATCTGCTGAACTGTTTCAAAAGCATCCGAATCGGGAGCTGTTGTTTCAACATCCGAACCAGATGAGGAATTGATTTTTGATTTTATAGTATGAATCCGCATCTGAATCATCCCCAAAGGCATAAGCAGCATCATCCGCCTCAGATGAAGGAGAAGGCGGAAGCCCTAAATTCCCAGAATCGAATCGAAGCAGAGGAACTTTCTCTTCCCAGGGCGGCGGGAAAAGAACCAGAAGAGGAAAACTAGCCAACGAGCTCAGCCCTTATACGAGAAGTTCCAACTTTTTTCCTAGGCATCCAATTTCGAGAAATGTTTGTATATCATATAGCGGGAAAACCAGTCAACATGAAATTCCCTTATAGCGACATGTCAGAAATGGAAATCTTTGATCTCGCCATGGCCAAAACCACCTTGGCATCTTTCTGGGGTCGTTCCTTAAGGGAAATCGATTTTAGGCCATTTTCACAGGGGCTTTCTCAATGATGTCAGTTTCGGTGGGAAAAACCTTCTCCTGACTGACCGGACCAATGCATGGGGAGAGTCTTCTGCTCTGATCATGCCACGGAAGAACTACTCGTATACGGATACTTGACCTAAGCAGCTCTTTATTCCTGGCAAACAACTCCGGGGACTAGACCAAGGGTGGTGGGCGGGATAGGCTAGGCTGAAGACGGAGTAGCATCAGTCAACTTCCTTTCTTTTACCATTTACTTGGGATCCATTGTAAACAAGTATGCCGCACCATGAGCATCTACGCTGCCTGAAAGAAGGAAAGATCTTACCCCACATCTCTTTATCCAGAACGGTGTCACTAACGGGCCTGTGTAACTCATTCATCACGGTGGACGGGGCAATCCTTCCTAGGAGAGTGTGCTACTCCTTCCTAAGCTTGGAGTGAACTTTAGTGGGTTGCAAATGTTCTCTTCAAAGAGATGGGTATCCGTTCCGAAGAGCTTGTTCCCCCTTCCCCTATGGTCTTGATCCTTTCCATAGGTACTGCTCCACGGTGGTACACCAGATGTGAGTGAAAGAAGGGCTTTGCTCTAGATCTATCTGCTCCAGAGAAAAGAGATGCATGGAATGCCTCACCCGGTCAATGATGAAATTATAAACAAATAATAGTCACACATGGAAATACCCTATCTGAAGGGTTCTCGGTAAGACCATACAGAAGTAGCCAAACCATAGTTCCATGGGTTCATCAGTCATTAGGGAAACCTGCCTCTGCCTTTAGGAATGGAACCTAAATAGCATCATAGAAGAAAGAGTCGTAGCCGAACATAGCTAGATCATCATCAAAAGAAGAGGCTTCCTTTCGCTCTCAAGTGCTAGTATCAAATCAAGGAGCCTTCAACGGCGAATCGCGTGCGGAAATGTTGAATCTTTCATTTTAAGCATCAAGATTGTGCTGGTGTTCAGTCAGCTGTACTAAATGCATTGGATGCCTGGGCCAGTCGATATCTTTTCATTCGGACCAGGGGAGGGAAAGAGAATGGATCATGTTATCCATGGGTCCGTCGGAACGAACATTGATGGTCGGATCCCTCTAGTTGCATTCCTTTGTTGAGAGTAGCATTTATCGTAATCCTGGTGAAATTGAGACTGACTCTATACTCTCGTTTGCGAGACTTCACTCCTCCGGTCATCTTTAGGAATACGTTATTGCCATCTCCGGTGCATCCATACATAAAGCATGCCCCCCTCATCGGATTAGCTTGGCTACCCGGCTCTAGTAACACTTTTCAGACTTTTTCCCGCGTGGAGCTAGCATGGGCCTCCCATTCGGTATCAGGACTCAGAGCTCCGTCTAGGAGCTGAAGGGGACTAATAAGACTGAATAGACCGACCCTTCTCTTTTTCCCCGTCTCCCGCACCGGTATCGATGGCTGAACCGCAACTGCTAGTGATGGGACGTGGAAAGAACTCCTCCCCGTCAGATTGGTTTTCTCTCTCCAATTAGGAGAGGCTGATAAGAAATCGTATCAGATGCTATTCCCCCCGCCCAGCCATCGGAGAGAGGTTATATATAACCTAGCTGAGCTTTAACTCATCGATGAAAGAAGAACTCGAGAGAATAAGAGGTTAGCAACGTACGAACGTTTTCCAAGCGAGCCATGGGAGTCTAGGTTTTGCGAGCTAGCCCGGAAAAGAGGCAAGCCTGTATACTGTAGAAAGGTTTAGGTCCAATCAGTCTCCCCATGTGCTATCGGGCATAACCGTGGGGATTAGGACATAACTCCCGTTGTTTAAGGGTAAGAGGTTTTTGAATGAGAAAGAAAAAAAAAGGTTTGCCGGGGTTGGGATTGGTAACGGACTCGTGCGGAATGCCTAATAGCGAAATATCTGTAGCATATAAATGAATCGAAATACAGATAGATATCGAAGTGGGCCAGCGAATGAGTCTACCAGCCGTCTATTTAGTATCTAACTCGTCTCTCTAGCTTGGATAGAAGATCAAACCCCCTGAAGCAAGGTATACACGAACCACTTGGGCGAAGTGGGGCCTAAGCAAACTACCAAGGACGGCTATAATAGATATTTCACTCTAGACATACCATGCATCGGGTAAGGGCGCAGGTCGTATATCTTATATACGATACCGCCAGACGAACAGTCTTATTCATAAGTAGAAAGAGTCCCTGTGCTAAATGAAGAGAGGTAAATCAGCAAAGGATAAAGAAGCTCTTCCCCGGACACCATCTTTAAGAGTGAAGTAGAGAAGCAGTCAATCTGAGTTCTCGAAAGCGAGTTAATCAGTCTTCCTTCTAGCTCTTTCCCGCTCCTCAGAGAGCTACTCCGGAAAGTAGTCCAACTCAATGTCTGGAGCATCAGTGGCATTTGAATGAAAGCAGTAAGTCAGTGGCCAAGAATCATCGATTTTGGAGTTACCAGCTCAAGTCATGGGAATTTTTTTAAGTAAGAACGATCCCCAGTGTCATCCCCTTCGTCTCCTCGAAAGGTTGCTTGCAAGTGACGAGAGCAGGTGGCTTGTTTACTACCAATTGAGAGTTCCTGGTTCAGATTCCGTCGAAAGGACAAGGTCAGGGATCTCAAACTCAAAGGCTATATAGTGTTTATGTGGTTGAGGTTTCCGATGCAGGCTACTTCAGTGGAATGGAAAACTTTTTTAAAGAAAAAAGGAAGGAAGTAACCCGAACCCGTGTTCCGCAAGGGGGCGCGGGGATTTTCCTTTGATTGACGGCTTTTCTACCGATTCCGAATGCAGGCGTCGGCTTGAGATTCTAACCTATCTCGTTTCCAGTGTCCTTTAGCTGACAGGGGCGAAGGTACGAGATCAATCATATCGAAGCGAAGGGATTCTTAAGCACGAATTCAACGGGCTACAAAGAGTGAAACAGACGATCTAAACACTAGTCTTCCTTTGGGGTATGACTATGGCTTAATTTAATAATAATAGAATAATCTCAATAGTAGCCTAACCTAAGGGGTTTCGTCACCGGAAACGAGCAAAACGAGAGAGTACGAGACAGAGACGCAAGCAAGGGCGGAGCAAATACCTTTCTCGACTTGGAGCGTTCTGGGGACTATGGGCGAGAGTCAGACCAGAGAGGGTATAGTTACATAGAGAAGAGGAACCAGTTGCCAGAGGAGGCTATGGAATAGTTGCCAGTGATTGCTTTGGCAAGCTAACTGAAGGATCGAGGCAATGAAATTTTCCTGTTTCCATATATACCTATTCTAAGTGATGGCTTCCCCTGTGACTTGCTTTCTTAGGCGCTTGCTTCCGTCTTCAGTTCAGAAGAATGTTCCATTGATTGGACTGTACCCATTAGCCTAGCGACTACTGAAGATAACAAGGCAATATCAATTGCAGACCAGATAGACTCAAAAAACAAAATCTTCATATTCATGGTTGAGTGCCGGTTCCTACTATTATGCCTATGATAGTTCCGGTTCAGGTTGTGCCAATAAAACTATTCCAAGTCCGACACCTGCTCATAGGTAATCCATACGCCAGCTCGAGTGACTTGTTCCATAAGGAGGCAATGCACATTGTGGCGGTGGTGCCTGTTCTGCTATGGTTGAGTGTTTGTTCATTCTATATATAGGCAAATTCCATTGTTCAATAGCTGTCTCAAGGTGCTACTTGATGTGCTCTTTTCATGGTTCCTTGCCTTTGAAAGCCTGCCAGAAAGCTTCCCTTTCGTCCGCTCCGGTCTCTGCGTGTCACAGGTCCATGGTTAAGTTAACTCGACCTCTCTCTTACTCCCCTATTTGAGCTTCGAAACCTACTCGTTATTCCATTGGCTTATCGAAAGCAGCGAGCCCAAAAGAAAACGACAGTAATTTGTGACAAAGAAAGGAGTTATCGAAACAGGAAAAAATCACTAATAAGTCAAAAGCCACAGGAGCGAGTGGAAGCCAAGCAAGCGGCAGAAACAGCAAAGCAAGAGCAATAAGCTGAAAACTCACCTGGAAATGCCCCAGCGCTCGCCTACAGCCAAAGCAAAAGGGGCAGGGGATTCAAGCGCGGATACACTCATAAAGCAACAGACCTAACCGGAGAGCCAACTAGCCCTTGCGCGGCCAAGAGGAATGTGGCCACTGCAGCTAAAGAGGCTGCTTTGAACTTCCTGACTCTTAAAAGAACAAGGAAGGGGGATTCAGTCCCCTCTTCCGCATAAAGGAAAGGGCAGCATTTACTCAGCCATTTCGTCATCGTATCCGGCCGATTTCTCTATTCTAAGACCAATCTCGCTTCTTCCATCGAGGGCTACCGCTTTTTCAAGAAGGATTTTTTCCTATCTTTTTTCATAGGGCCAAAGGCCTTTCCTAGAAAAAGAAACCCAACGTCCTTAGTTTTATGGGTATTTGAGCTCAACTGAAACAACTTAAGTTGTTTCGACGTCTGTGTAAGCGTATGATTCTTAAGATTCGGCTTTTGAAAAGCTTCGGATTTTTTTTGTTCGTCGGGAGAATTCTGGAACAAGGGTTCTATATAATTCATATTTTGCGGATGAAAGAGTTAATGCGTATGATTCCTAAAAAAACGACCTACCTACTGGTGATTAAAATCATTCCTTCCCCGTCCTAAGCTAAGGGATGGCAGCCTCATTTGAATACGCTTGCATCTACTTGTGCTGCCGCTTTGACTTTGACGAATGAAAGATCGACCCCCTCACTCAATCGCCGGGAGCCTCTGTACGATACGAAAAGTTCGGAAGCCATCAATATCAACCCGGCTTTCAGCAGACAAAGGATGCGAACTAATAAAAATGACGAAGAAAAAGAATCTCTCAAAGCAGAATTTGATTACGACACGAGCTTCCAAGAGCTGCTGGCTCTTAAAGGAGCCCGGATACGAACAAAAGGACGACTGGTTCGCCTAGAGCAGGAGTGGGTCGCCCAAAGGAGTCAAAAAAGTCAGTCAAAAGTATATTGAAGACCAGATGCCCTAACGCCATAACAATTATATGTCACAGCACGGCTAGAAAGAAAAAATGACATTGACCAAAAACAAGTACACGAAATAATTACTAGTGCCCGATCGAAATGTCACGTATGGTACTGCCGAGCCAGTTCCCGGAAGAGCTAATTCGGGAAGCGATAGTGAGGTGCAAAGTTGTGGCTGTAATTCGAAAACGGCAAACAGTGCTTACTCATTAAAATGAGTAACCTCGGTAAAAGAAGGTTCCCGGCTGGAAAAAACAGATCAAGATGGGAGCATCTCACTCAGCAGTGAGGCATGATCTTACCAAGCGCTTAGTCCGTACCTTTATCACTCATGCTTCACACAAAATCGAGATGAAAAAAAGAAAACATGCTACACGGCTATTTAACTCACTAGATTCAACTCCTCCCTAGGGAAGGAAAGAAGCAAGGAAAAGAAAACATAAGCTCGCGAAGAAACCATTCATTCACTACCCAGTTAACGGACTCAGTAGCTACTGCTACCTCAAACACTGACTGGACTGCTAACAACACGGCTCGCTACAAAGCTACAATCGAAAAACGCGGCATATCAACGGCACACTTTCTATATCTCCTTCGTCTACAAGGGCGTTTAGGCTTAGCTTACAGCACAGCGTGTTCGCCACCACACTGGCTAGCTGGTGCATTGGCCTTACCGTAATAGGGCCGAGAGGTATGACCCTTCGATTAGAACGCCCCATATCTCGTGACACGCGGAGCGTGGCATTTCCTTTTATATTATAAAGTCCGTATAACTTCTTAACCAAAAGATTCATTCTTTATGAATCAAGTACCATTCAAAGGGTGCATTGCCTCTTTGAGTGAAGAAGAGAAGGGCTTTGTATAGACACTCTTGAGCCATGTTCGTCGCCCTAGGCTCACCATTATTTCAATAAATTCAATTGATGGGTTCTGTTCTAGCTCCAAAGAACATATAAATGGAGCTATGTCGACTTACGTACGTCTCGTTGACCAAACGATCAGGTATACCACGCCACGTATCATCCCCTCTTTCCATAGAGGAGAGAGAAAGAAAAAGAAAAGATATAGTGATATATATACAGACCTTGTTCGTTTCTACTTGACGTAGCAAGCAACCTTAGTTTTTTTTACATTACATAAGGTAGCTTGCTTACTTAGCGCTTGCGCTAAGGATCTAATCAGAGTCAAACGTGGATTGGATTTGAAAAAAAACCTTTCCCTTATTAGCCGGAGTACACTTGTACTCCTTGATCTTTAGTAAAGGCGGATTAAGCCAAAATTCTTTTGAACAGTCTCAACGTCCTCGTTGAGAGTAGCTCTGCGAGACGTCCAGTAGTCTTGGTCTTCGAATCGTAAGTCTCAGCCCGTTCCCAGCTTGCCTCGCTCTCAGGTTGGCCCTTCTACTTTACAAAGTAGTATTCCACTCGTGCAGTGGGTGTATGGGCTAGCCCATGGTGCGGTCCGCTATGATATACTCAACTTCTTCTTTAGTAGGTTCATCTACAACATCTGGTGGTGCCCTCGTGGGGGCGTTCCTCTCTGGGTCGGTCTGGTCTAATCGAAGTCAACTGACTCACATGGAATACGGGGTGAGTTTGAACTTTTCTGGTCGCTTGAGTCTATAGGCTACCTTTCCTATCCGCTTTTCTACAAGGTCTACTTTCTTCTTCCTTCAGACCGGGCCAAGCCTTTAGGTTTTTTAAGTAGGTTGGGCTAGTTGATCTTTTGGAGTTCTGGGTCGTCGCTCCCTTCATACGCCTTGCTGCTTCATCTAAGTAGGTTTGGGCTAGTTGATCTTTTGGAGTTCTGGGTCGTCGCTCCCTTCATACGCCTTGCTGCTTCATCTAAGTAGGTTTGG
>JBBPFP011267223.1:0-22361 GCA_037974795.1 Kaempferia galanga
TAAATGATATGTTTACATGCATGTTTGTAATCATTTCGTAAATTAATTTAGTTTTGTCGGTGATGAGAGGAAAAAAATAATTGTGATTTTTTAAAATTAGGAGGATATTTTGACAATCTTTAGATACGTGAGTTTTTTATTTTAAAAAATAACTGGTAACAATATTTGACTAAAATGAAAATATCCTAAACCATAAGCAACGTCACTCGACGTGAGGCAAATAAATGGGCGCTGCTGGTGCCTGCCATCATGTAATGTGATTGCGACGGCGGCAGGGATGAGAGAAGGTTGCAAAATCGCCGTGATATGTGGTGAAAGCCCATATCACAAATGCAGGTGCTTGTCGAGATGGAGGTTACCGCGCGCCTTTGCTAAGAAAAGAGTTGGAAAGATGAGGGATTTAAGCTCCTCCGTTACTTTCTTTTCTATTTTTTTCTTTACCTCCCCTCCGTTACTTTCTTTTCTATTTTTTTTCTTTACCTCTATAAATCGCTCGAATATAGCAACGGATATTTTTGTAGGCACATCTTTCTTCCACGAAATCTAGTTCTTTCTATGAGCTTGCCGCTTATTCAGGTCCCTGAGAATTCAGGAAATCATTGTTTGGGATCTGTTTGATAACAAATAAAATAAAATTAGCCTTTTGCAGTGAGGTTTGTGTTATTCAGTTATGTCCGTTTCATCGTTGTTGATAAAGTAATTTTATTTGCATTTTGATAAGGATTTTGTTATATGAGTAGCAGGATTTCCATTTGGAATTTGGGGAATGATGCTTAGGGTGATTCTTTTGGTCCTTCTCCTTCATGAGACTATAGCTGCAAATCTTCCTGCAAAATGGCAGACCTTGAATGGTATGATTATGGTTTCGCTTATCAATGTTATGCTCTATGAATGCTTGTTTGCTAATGGGGGATGATTTTATTGTTCTTACAAAAGCAAATAAAAATAACCCTTGTTTTTTTTTCTTTACAAAATATATTCCCAATTTGTAGTATCAAAATTTGATTAATCATAGAATTGAGAACCTTTTATTTGATTAATGAAGCACAGATCAATAATGTGTTGGAGGGCACATGGATAGATTGCATGTGACCTGGTGGTTACAAAGAGATATGTGGTTAAGGGTGAGTAGTCGGTTAATTCAGTAGTAAATTAACCGAATTAATTGAAAACCGATTTACAAAATTAATTTTGAATTAACCAAATGTTCACCCTATATGTGGCATATTAATGATGGTTGGCTCTGTTTTTGTCGAACCTGTAACCTTTATTATGTAAAATTATGGCCATGGCTCCTTCATTTTTCATAAGAGCGATGTTCCTCATAAGGGAGATGACAAGTTTTTTTCATATGATGTGATGTCTGTATGAAAAAATATTATAGCATAACTTAGTTTTGTTGCTTTGCTCGATGCTGCAGTTTATCAGTAAAACTTTGCATTATCTGCATAACACTTGCATATGTTAACCTACGATCCAATTAATGTAGCATAAGTTGCTAATTCCATATGCAAGATGACATTATGCTACCTGCATAGCAACAATTGAGGCGGTGCTAATTCACAACATTTGCAGGTGGTGCTCCTTTAGTCATAGCACAAGGTGGTTTCTCTGGAGTTTTCCCAGAGTCTAGCCAATATGCCTACCAGTTTGCACAGGCAAATAGTGTGAAAAATGTTGTTTTATATTGTGATCTTCAGATGACAAAAGATGGAGCTGGAATCTGTCATACAGATTACAGGCTTGATAATTCCACAACTATTTCATCTGTCTTCCCTGAAGGGCAGAGAACTTATCCTATCAATGGACAACAAGTTCGAGGATGGTTTGCAGTTGATTTCACTTCAGATCAATTATATAACAACGTTTCATGTGAGTATAGCAATGATTGTACCTGCTGTGAAGTATCTTAATATATGTTGTCTTTTAACTGACAATTCAAGACAAAATGAATTTGAATTCTGGAAAACTTTTCACCAAGAAATTCTGCATGCAATTTTTATCTTATCATGAAAATGATACTTTTACATGAAGAAATTCCTCTTCTATAGGTTTATATTTTTATCTTATCATGCTCCCATTCTTGTTGTTGTTAAAGGAGAGTTTTTCTTGTTCATATGAATATTAAAATCAAGATGCATCTATACTACTAATGATTTTGTTTCTATTGTGTGGAGATTATAAATAGTTCATATAGTGACTAATTGCTCATTATCTTCTAAGATAACAAGTCATAATTTCTTTTTCCTTTGAAGTGATTCAAAGTATCTATTCTCGACCAAGCATATTTGATGGAAGTTTGCCGATATCCATGGTTGAAGACGTTACTGGGCTTCACCCTTCTCAATTCTGGATAAATCTTCAGGTAAGTGCATTAAAATCATAACTTAATTTGCATCTTTTTATAACATAGATACAAACTAATAGATATATTGATAAATAGACTTCATTATTATTATTATTTTTGGTCCATTGTTGAGTGAAATAATTGATCTTGAAAAGAGAGCCAATGAAGTTATATAAATTGATTTGACTACGCAGTTGTCGCTAAAATGCTCGTTCACCTCCATGAAATGGATATTCTATGGCTATCTACAGTTTTTGACTTTAAGATATTCACATTCATTTAACATTATAACACTCACCATTTCATAAGAGCACATGTAATAGCGTTAATGAAGACATGTAATATATTAGCATTATATATTTTTATTTTTTTAATTACGATGGAAAAAAAGTTTTTTTAATTTTTTTTTATAAAATCTAATAAACACGTTCAATGCATCAATGTTATAACTCACGGTATGCATTGGTTTTAATGCACCAGTGCAGATGCTCTTATAATGTATTTCAATTTGCTGCAGTTCAACACATTTTTCAAGGCTCACAATCTGGATGCTGTGGATTACATTACCTCAGTTTCAGGACAAGTAGTTATAGATTATATCTCTTCTCCAGAAATAGATTTCTTAAGAAGCCTGATGGGAAAACTCGGAAGGGCCAAGACAAAGCTCATCTTTCGATTCTTGAATGTGGATGATGTTGAACCTTCCACAAAGAAAACATATCAAGCCCTCCTAACTGATCTTGCCACTATCAAGTCATTTGCTTCTGGAATTCTTGTTCCAAAAAACTACATATGGCCTGTTAATCACGATCAATATCTAGAGCCCCATACTTCTTTGGTGGCTGATGCTCATGCCCTTGGCCTAGAAGTCTATGCGGATTACTTTGCAAATGATATGCCTGCAAGCTACAACTATAGTTTTGATCCAACGGCAGAGTATCTTCAATTTATTGACAACTCAGATTTCTCAGTAGATGGCGTGCTTACAGATTTCCCTTCAACAGCATCAGAAGCCATAGGTAAGAATACTTCAGTAACCTTCACTTGTGTGCTTTAAGATTCAAAAATTATCTACATTAAATTCGTGGTTGGATAATACAAAACACAAGCTAAAGTTTGTTTTATGGAAGTACATAATGCCATGTATTTCTCCCTTGTTTTTGTTGCAGCTTGCTTGGCACACAATGACAAGAATGTTGTCGCTAACAAAGGTAAATAAGTTTTATAGCTTTTATAGTCTTTTTGGTTGCTGATGCTGATGGAATTTTTTCTCCTTACTATGATGTATGATGCAGGTCGACCATTGATTATAACGCACAATGGTGCAAGCGGAGTCTATGCTGGATCCACCGATCTTGCATATCAACAAGCAGTAGCAGATGGAGCAGATTTAATTGACTGTTCAGTTCAGATGTCAAAAGATGGAGTAGCCTTTTGTTTGGAATCTCCAGACCTTATGGGCCACTCAACAGCAGTACAGACATTTATGTCACTAGCGACGACAGTTCCTGAGATACAAAGCAACAACGGAATCTTCTCATTTGATCTATCATGGAGTGACATCCAAAGCTTGAAACGTAAGGAACTTTATTCTCTTTGTTGCCTGATGAGATTCAGTATTTCCTACAAAGGGGTAAAATGGCTAGGGAAAGAAGTGAAGTAGATTTACAGGGACGGGATAGGTTAATTAATGTTTTAGTGTTCTATGAAATTTACTTTATTCTCTTTGTTTTCTGATGAGATTTTCCTACATGGGAGGAAAATGGTTAGAAAAGAAGTGAGGTAGATTTTCCTTAGATACTTATTTCTTCGGTTGATGATCTGGTCAAAAAACTGTATTCATCCTTATTTTTTTTTTCTCCTTTTTTTCCTCTTAAACTTCATCCTTTTGAAATGCTATTTGGCATTGAGCTTAGTTGCTTGGGAAAAACTGCAATGATCAAATTTTATTTTAGATAACTCCTATGCATGTGAGAAGCTGAAGACTAACACAAATGAACCCTGCATTTAGGAACCTAATAAAAAATAAAGGAAAAGAAATTTTTTGAGTGGATGTTCATTACAATATTACTCTTCCAATTGCTCTCATTTATTACCTTCTGGTATTTATATTGTACACATGTATTTCAAGATCATAGAATAATCTATGGACAGTTTGTGAGAATATTAGAAAATATGAGAATGATATAGTGATCCTGGTCTTCCCTTTTTGTTATTTCCCTTTCAGCTGCATTGACAAGCCCCTTATCTCAAGCTGGCCTGTCAAGGAATCCTGCAGCTAAGAATGCTGGCAAGTTTATGACACTGGATGACTTCCTTAACTTTGCAAAAACTAGCACTGTTTCTGGAGTTCTAATCAACATAGAGGTACAAACGGATTTTCTATTCTCTTCGTTGTTAGTGCAAAATATTTTCTAAGCATAACTTTATGGGGAAATGACTGCAATACAAGGAAAATTCCTTTGCTTCCATTCTTTTCATGTATTCAAGATTGGTACTCCCTCCCTTCATGTCTACATAGAAAACTTAGAAGAAAAAAACAATCTTTTAAATGTATTCCATGAAAGAATCCTTAGTGCATATAATTTCTACATCATTTTTCTGTTTTCTTCTTGCAGAATGCTGCTTATCTTGCTTCAAAGCAAGGCCTTGGAATAGTCGATGCAGTCTCTACTGCACTCTCAAATGCAAGTTACGACCAACAACCAAATAAGAAAATCTTCATCCAGTCTGATGACATTCAAGTCCTCGCTGTGTTCAAGAAAAATCCCAGCTACACTCGAGTACTCACCATCGAGGAGACCATAAGCGATGCTCCCAAGCCAACCGTCGACGAGATCAAACAATATGCAGACGCAGTCGACCTTCCCAGAACATCCATTGTCACTGATTCAGGCTCCTTTATTTCGGGCTTCACCGACGTCGTCAAGAAGATGCACGCCGCAAACATATCGGTTCATGCGTCTGTCTTCCGGAATGAGTACTTGGCGATAGCATTCGACTACTTCTCGGACCCCATGGTCGAGCTTGCTACATTTGTTGCTGGTGTCGAAGTTGATGCCGTCGTCACTGAGTTTCCAGCCACTGCAGCGGCGTACTTAAGTAAGCACTTGCTTATATCTCCTAAGTCATCCTTTTTGCGATCAATTTCGTCCAACGTCGACTTCGAATCTTTTCCAGGGAGTCCATGCTCGGACTTGAATACCAAGCTGGACTACTCAATCTTGCCCATAGAGCCTGGATCTCTCCTTGCTTTGGCTCCGCCGGAGGCGTTGCCGCCAGCTGAAGCCCCTGCCCCTGCTCTCCAAGTCGCTGACATTCAAGATCCGCCACTACCACCAGTGATCGGTCGCTCCCAGTCGTCGTCGGTGGTTGCTCCTCCGACGACCTCTCCTAGTGGCCAACCGACAAATGCTGCGAGCCTTTCTGTTTGTCTCTTAGCGGTGCTGCTCAGCTGCCTATGCGTGATGTATCAGCAGTGATGGTGCTCTATTCTCATTTTATGAAATGGAAAAAAGTTGCCTATTAAATTTTACGGGTGTGTAAAAATATATATATATATAAAAATGAGATGGTGCAAATGAAAGAGCTTGTGGTTCGTGTATTTTACAGTTCGACGTATTCTAAAAAGTTTTAATATTTTGACAAATTTATATTTAAACATAGCGATGAGCAATGTTCCAAGATATGAAATTCTTAATTTGATGTATCTAATTTAGATCAATTAAACATATATTTTAGAGTGTCTAAATGATTATTCTCTATATATAATTATTAAAAGCCAAGGATTAAAAACATGCTAACTCAATGGGCTTAGTCGGTGCGGTCCATTGAATTCCAATTAGTGGGCCGATTTTGAAGCTATTTTACTCGAATCGGACGGCACAAGTAGTGTCGAGAGTCGTGACTTGCCGTTCTACTGAGCTGCCATGAATCATGCTGTCGCAAGTCGCGCATTCTTCTAGAGATCTGCTCTCCATTTCCGTCGTCGACGACTGCAGTCTCCTCGTCTTCCTCGCGGGAACATTTCCTAGGGTTCTTCCCTCTTCTGCTTCTCCTCTACTACAGATGTATCTGCGATCATTAGGTGGTGACTCCTGCGACTTAAAGTTCTATGCAGACAAAAACTTTCTCGCTCATTGCCCCTGTGGCTTGTATACAGTGCATTCGTTTATTTATTTATTTTTGCTTCTCTTCTGGTTCTAATTTGGATATTGCACTTGTATCAAATCTATTGAGGCGGCGACAAAATTCTTCTAATGAATTGGCGATTGTTCCGCCGTTTATTGTGAGATCTAGTGATTGTATCTTGAGGTGGACGCTTGCATACATGAAATAGTGATCTTATGATTTTCCTTTTTTTTTTTTTTTTGAATCTTACTTTAAGGTATTTTAAGTAGCAAGAGGGCATTTGAGTAGTAAAGCAACATCTCAATTTGTTTCTTCTCTAGTACTTCATTGAGTTTTTGTTGCATTGTGAATGCTGGAACCCCGTATTTTCTATGAAATGGTGTCATTATTTTATAAGATCAGTTACAGAAATCATAGCATGCCACTGGATTACAAAATAGTTGGAAAATTTTAACCTGATCTGCCTTTGCCTTTAGAGATAGATATACATGTCCGCACGCACAACTTCAGCATTCAATGAAAGTTGTTCCGAATTTGTGAAAATTAATCCCTTACCTTAAGAATTTTGAGGTTCTTAAGAAACTACAACTGTTTTCCTTCTTGCAGTCTCTAAATGAAGTTTTAAGAGATTCATTCAAAGATGAGTTACTGCATTGTGAGATGACAATTGATGAAACAATCAACTTCAATGATCAACAACCCCAAAATGGAATGAAATTCATAATAATCTAAATTTTCTTTCTAATCCATGGGCGAGTGGATTGTTGGAGCTGTTATCAACATAATTGGAAGTATTGCCATAAACTTCGGGACTAACCTTCTAAAATTGGGTCATGATGAGGTAATACTGTACTTTTAATCTCCTTGCATAACAAATTGCTAGTCAAGACAGTGGTACATTTGTTAGTGCTCACACTTGATGTTCATAAATTCATGTAAATGTCATTTCCATATGTCTTTATGTTTGTAGCGAGAGAGGTATTTCATGCTTATTAATGATGGAAGTAATAGCAAACTTAATATGAAATCAATCATACATTTCCAAACTTGGAGAATTGGTATGTCCTTTTACTGATGTTTGGTTTCTCTATTCCCTATGTTTAGTCTTATTTAACATATTAAAGCTTCTTTAAAATCACTTCTGTTGCAGGTATTCTTTTGTTTGCTTTTGGAAACTGCCTCAATTTCTTTTCCTTTGCTTATGCCGCACAGGTCTAGTTGCATTTTTGTTCTTAAATTATAACATCATGTCTTTCCAATGTGTTAAATATTTTTGTCAATTTATTTATTTTCTCTGAAATTCACAGTTGTTTAAGAAACTATGCGTTTATATCTACCTTTCCATCTGGTGGTTGTGATTTGCTGTGTGTTTTTGGTTAGCATTTGGTTAAATGGACTTTAGTGAAAATAATTGTCAACTTGGTGCTTTTGTATACTTCTATGTTCCTTTACTTTAATATTCTCTTCCCCCCCCCCCCCCTCTTAAACTATCAAGAGTATAAGTTATTGGCTATTTATTTTTTTTCTATTGCAACTAATTTAATGTATTTATTCCTTATGTTCTTACGGAGTTAAGTCTGACCTGTTTTGGGGGATGCTGGTAAATAGTAACACATGCTGAGTTCCATGATAAACCATGCCTTGTTCATCATTTCCTTTTTTACCTAGAATAATTATAGCTCATTTATTGGATTGTTTTGCTGATGGGATGTCTTGTTTTTTCTGGCAGTCACTTCTCGCCGCTTTGGGTTCAGTTCAGTTTGTATCCAATATTATATTTGCTTACTCTGTGTTACATAAGACAGTATCAGTCAAGTATGTCATTTCAGAAAAAAAAAAGATTGTTTTGATAAGGCCTATTGTAATATCAAATATATTGGATTTCATTTTGGCAACTTGTTTTGCAGGGTCATTCTGGCAACATCTTTCATTGTTTTGGGCAATATCTTCCTAGTATCCTTTGGAAATCACCAGTCACCTGGTTGTGCTGTTAATTCTATTGCCGATGATAAAGCATATCAAATGATTGATTGCATGCTCCTATTTTTTCAGTATTCACACCGGAGCAACTGATTGCAAAATATACCAGCTTAGTCTTTCTTTTATATTGCTTTGCCTTGCTTTTGGTGGTTAGCCTCAATCAATATATTTACAGGTTAGCTTTTTGCATGCTTTAATTTCTTGCTTGAAGCTGTCATTTTTCTATGTTTTTTAAAATAATTTTATCTGCAAATTTTGAAAATTTGTTCTAGTCTTTATTGCTATTATATTTGACAGGAAAGGAGAAGCATATCTTGCAGTTTCTCAGAGTGACAGTCTTTATTGGTCTACATTGCTTCCATTTTCATATGCAACTGTTTCTGGTGCCATGGGTTCCTGCTCAGTGTTATTTGCAAAATCATTGTAAGTTGGGGTTAGGAAAGATTTTGTAGGTTCTACAGGATAAACTGGATACTAAATTGTTTTAATAATTCTGTTTGTTTCTGCAATAATTTGGACTTTGTCCTTCCTTTTGTAATAAATCTGCCTCGGTTTCTCAGGTCTAATTTGTTAAGACTGGCCATGAACAGCAAGTATCAGTTCCATAGCTGGTTTGCATATTCTATACTACTATTGTTCTTATGTACAGCAGGATTTTGGGTAATGATGTCATTAAGTGTAAAGTAAACTTTCCAATTTGTTCAATTATAGTGGAGCATAATGCAGCTATTATGACTTGGAAAAGCCTCACATAGTTTCTCGTTGATTAAATCCTAGATGGCAAGATTAAATGAAGGCTTGTCTCTCTTCGATGCAATCCTCATTGTCCCTATGTTTCAGATTGCATGGACCTTCTTTTCCATCTGCACTGGATTTGTATATTTTCAGGAATATCAAGTGAGACTTTTGTTTATGCAAATGAGGAAATCCCTTCACATAGTTTGAACTGATTTGCTGAAACTGACCGGAATGGACTTTGGCAGGTATTTAACACCCTAAGGACGACTATGTTTGTAATGGGGATGGCATGTGTGTTCGTTGGTATTTCTTTGTTGGCACCCGATGACACTAAAGGTACCAACACAGATGTCTTTATGATTTATCTTAGGTTATTGTCAGATAAGCTAATTTTGCTTATAAAATTTTAGGATGCAGAGAAAATACCTCTTCATTGTCTTCAGATCCAAGCCTTTCAACTGATATGAACAGGTAACTTTACATTCTCATATAGGGTTGTTCATCGCAACCTTCCATGTAGGAACAACGTAGTGCCCTTCCAAACTTGAGAAACATAGCAAAGATGTCTGATTTAAAATTTCATGTGAGTAAATAGGTGAAAGAAATTAGGTAGCAAAGCATGCAAATAAGTGTTATTTTTTTTGGTGAAATTATGCTTTGCTATGAATAGAATTTAATGTTTTGAATTGAAGGCCATCCAAGATATTGACAGAAGACACGGAAGAAAACCCGGATGGGTTGCTTGCAAATTCAGTGCTTGCGAAAGCAAGACATGTGCTCCTGAAGGCCAAGGTACTTCTACTGAAACAGAACAATTTCCTTTTCTGCTTTCTTGGGTAAAATATACCAACACTGATGTGCCATGTTCCTTTTCTAGGCTGTTGGTTCTTTTTCCCTGGGTATTGGTGAGGACTCACCAGGTGCTTCTTCAGTACTTGCAATGCCTATGGTATCTTCAAGGACAACAGGGTTAAGAGACACCATCTTTGATCGAACAAAGTTCATTCCCCTAAGAAACTCCAACGATACAGAGATACAGGAAGAAGCCTTTGATTGACAAGGTCTTCTGTTCTTGGTATACATTGTAGAGATGTGATTCTGCCAAAATTGTAAGTTCCTGGATCATGGATCCGCATTTGGCATCCAAACATAGTTTATACAGTATTCTTGTCGAGTGATTGATAGATTTTCTACTTGATTGCTCTCCAGGGAAATCTCTTTGGTTTTGCTTCATCCAGATGCTGTGAAGGTATCTATGATTGTTGTATTCTGCAAGTTTAGCAGATGTGAAAGGACATATAGCGTATATCTGTTTGAGTGTCCATTAGAATTTTGGTCAACTTGTCTGCTTGATCCTCCCGCCAACCATAAGCAGCAGGCCTTGAGTGATCGGTTCAAATCGATTATGCCTAAGTTAAAATGGTTGGATTAGTCTCATGAACTGTTTGCCCTGTTAAGTTTAAGTATGTTCGAGACTAGTGATCTATCTCATAGATAACCGTAAGTTTATATAGACTTAAAAATACCT
The DNA here is from genome assembly GCA_037974795.1 of Kaempferia galanga. Classification (NCBI taxonomy): domain Eukaryota; kingdom Viridiplantae; phylum Streptophyta; class Magnoliopsida; order Zingiberales; family Zingiberaceae; genus Kaempferia; species Kaempferia galanga. The sequence continues at coordinate 10,725 of JBBPFP011267223.1, forward strand.
CATAGAAGTAATGGAAAAATAATGAATGAACAAGAGGAGACGTTTAAGTCTGTGACTTGCATAATAATGAATTGGAGACGTTGAAGTATCTTTTTTTTTTTTTTTTTTTGAAAGTCAATATTAAAAAAAAAGTATGATGAGCAACTTGGGACGATCGGCTTGCCCATGGAATATTTTGAAAGCAAATATAAAAAATGATTGATCATGTGGAGAGTAATATTGAGTTTAGGGTGATCGGTTTGATTTTATAGAAATTTTTTATCAGTCACCAGGATAAATATATTGTAGCTAGGAATTGAACTATAAATATTTAAAAAATAACTAAGCATTGTTACTATTGCATCATAACCACATATCAAATGTAGCAAATACATATTGGAGCATATCAAACATTAAATGAGCATCAATAGTGCCAATAAATAAATACATAAAGAAGCAAAAGGAATCTTAACGAAAAATTGAGTAAAGAAAATATCTCTACACGGATCATTTAATAAATATGGATGACTCGTCATTAAATGATCATTAAGACTACTTCTATTTTGAAATTTTCTATTATTCACAAAATAATAATATCTGAGGTGTGTGCTATTTACATTACAAAGGCAGTTCAGTGCACAAAATATCTGTTAATGTGGGATAAAAGGGTCTATTACACCTAGTTTTACTTCATTTTATAAAAAGTTATTTCTACTAATTGAACAATGTTTATTGTATGTACCTTTATATTTGTAAGAGGTTATTTTTAAGATGTGAACATGGCTTTATTTTACTTTACAAGAAGCTATTTTTGAGATTTAAACTTGTGATAGGGTCTATGATACATATCTTTACCTTAATTTTTTGAGAATTGAATTCATGACTTCTAAATTATACGGTAACAACTTCTTCATTGCACTGAGACTTCTAGATATTTAAATATTTAACTAGAAAATTTGCATTCATTGAATTGTGTGAAATATGGGGTTAAAGGAGACAAAAAAAAAATACTTCAAATTCCAAAGAAATTTTATCTAACATGGTCTCTTTTTATGTTAAAAAAAAAAATCGAGCTTGGATCAAGGAGGAAAAAAAAAGTATATTTTAACATTCTCACCAAGCAGTAAGCAATTAATTAGAATCAAAACTCCTTGTTTGTTAAAAATTATTATAGGAAGAAAATAATTGAGCTTAGAAGACTGATTTGAAGTGATTGTTGAGCTATTGCTATCTTAATTTTATCAAACTGTTATATTGATATTTATTTATAATCAAAATATCATATCATTATCAATGCCACAAATACATATACACATTTATATGGTTAAATTATACTTGAACTAATAAATATTGTTCCCTGAACGATAATGGATGTCCTTCAATTAGAATTATTTAGCTCAAGAATTGAATAGAAGACAAACAAACAATTGGATGAGGACTGACATCATAAATCTCGACTCCAAAGTGAAAACAGTTTGTTTGAATACATCTTAATTTAATAATGCCGGTAGTTAAAAGTAAAACCAAGCTCTCATTTCCAACTACATCTAGGAGGCCATGCCATTATCGTGACAACATATCTAAAAGATTCTGAATGGAGATTAAGGATGGGCATTGCCTTATTGAAGGATGAAAAAACAATGTCTACCTCTTAAGTTTGAGTTAGAAAAAACAAATCGCAAAAGGAGATGAAGTAGATGTCGGAATGATATGATATCTCCTGACTGAACCTCTACCCCTAGCACGGTTTTCATCAGCGGCCTGCAGTTTTCTTTGGCGGAGCTAACTCTTCATCATCAGATTCGACATCACCATGTTGCCAGATGTTCAGTCTTTCTTTTTTCGCTTTCTCTTGGAATTCTTCCAGGTTGTCAAGAGCTGCCTTGCGTTCCCTAGTGTCCCATCTCTTCTTTCTTTCTAATCTAGCAAGCCCTTCCTGCACTCATTTAGTTGAAGAAATCAGAATCATACCGCAGGCAAAAAGATCTATGTAACTTTAAAATAAAGATATGCTTGGACCTGAAGCATCGCGGCATTGATGCTGAATTCACCTTCAACATCGACAAGAGTCACCATCAGTATAGTACCAGTTCCTTGTCCTCTTGGTTTCCCCCCAGAAGTATCTCGTTCTTCAATCATAGCCCTGAACTCTTTTGAGTTGTTCATTGTACACTCACTCAAATACTCTGCAGCTTCTAGACCAAAATCATCCTCCAAATTAGGCACTTTAATGTACGCAAGGCTACAAAGCTGAGCTAAACCAGGAGCAGCAGATACTGCAGGGTCAAGAGGACGTAAGCGGCTGTATGGAACAAATTCTTGGTTTCCATAATCAATATAGAAAACTTCAAATTTGTCACTTGGTGATTGCACAGCTCCTCCTCGTGGTCCATTTACAATCTAGAGATGTGCCAGATAAATAAAATATGATCAGCATTTTTTAATATTATTGTTTTAAAAAATAAGACCAAGAAACAAAATCAGGAAATATACAATTACGATTAATTTCAGTTGACAGATTCAGACAGGACCCAGATGCACGTTTCTGTGAACAAAAAGCTTAATATTGACGTAGTAGTATGATAAACCATAGACAAAAGCACACTTTCATCCAATATACTTAAGAACTACAGGAAGAGGCAGGCACTTATATAGCAAGAGATAGAGCAAGGAATCAAATAGAAAATGATATACAAGTTTTGGCCCATATATTACAAACTATACAGGCACCTATAAACCAATCCTTTTGGATCAACCAACAATTTATTAGATGTAGGCTCTTTAGCAAAAACTTTAATACACAAACACAAGAAATCTTTTGCGTGCTAGAGTAACTTGAACTAATTACAGAATTGCTGAAAGGAAGGTTACTGCATTGTTGTTGTTCAATGGTTTAGTGTACCCAATCATGTCCTTCCTTTCATTGTCTTATCCCATAAGTCTATCACGAGTTATTCCAATGACTAATCATCAAGATGCCTGACTCAGGTATTTCAGATAATATAAGCTTGACTTCGGTATGACACTGAAATTTTCTAGCATATTCATGTCACATTAGAGAATTAAGGTTTAAACTGAGATTTTGGGGACAGAATGATTTTGGACAGAGTTAATTGGCACAGTTTTAAAGTTCTCTAGCAAAACTTAATTGGCACTTTTCTACTGAGTATAAGCTAAGAAAGAATGCTGAACATTTAATATTGTTTTGAAGTTTTACTATATCTGAGGTCCCTCCATAATGATTTTCAACTATAATGCCCAAATTCTCTGATTTGTAAATGTTATGTGATAAACCAGTTCTAGTAAGTAGTAACAATGAAAAAGTAGTCTGGAAAAAAAATAATGATACACTTCCACTAAAATAAATCCTCAGACAGCAATGAATCAAGTAGCTCACATAAATCATTAAAGATGGAATTAAATAAAAATTAAAATATACCATGGCTCTGTTCCAGGAATTATCGATGCTGAACTGAGCTAGGACAAGATCACCCTTTGCAGGATTAAAAGAGCCAACTACTGGAGCCTCCTTAATGTTTAGAGCAGCAAGTTGGTGTTGAATAGCAGACACCTTCTGATCAGCAACAGTTTGGACATAAAATTTGCCACCTCCAAGAACTTCAGTAACTACCACCTAAAGTTATAAAGACGACTTGAGATGATCATGTTTAAGAAATTCAGTTACCAAGATTTAAAAGTTACTTTCTTTTGGAAGCACCTTGAGCACTTCTTTCTGTTTCGCTTCAGCAGAGGAAACATTTGAAACTTCTTTTGTTTCATCATAATTCTCCCAAATCTGCAAAGGAAAATAAAATTTATATGATCCATATCAGTTGTTCAAATAAAGAAAAGAACAATCAATCATATTACCTTCAGCTTCTGGTGCTTTGCAGACTCTTCAGCCTGAGCCAAGAGGTGAGCATCTGTTATCTTGTCTGAACTAAATGAGATTTGAAGTCGTGCTAATCCAGCTTCCAAAAGAGTAACAGCCATATTGGTCCTAGACTCCCACAAGGATCCTAAGAATGTCCCAGTCCTATCGACAGTTTCAATCTCAATCTATCCAGCATAACAAAGAAACATGTTGGTGTTAAAAAAAATGTTACCAAAAAATTGTAATAAATTAGTGAATATTACCTCAACATCCCGCTGCAGTATTTTTCTTCTCATCAAAGCAATCGCATCATCTGAAAAAGACTCCTCACGACCAGGACAGCGAACACCAGAAAATGAGAATGCAATTGTGCATGTTTCCCTGGGAATCAATAACTTAAATCGATGACCACTGAGGACATACTCAACAACAGCAGTATGCCTCCTAGTCCTTTGCAGAAAAGGCAAGAAATCTCGTGCTTTTTTAATAGATGCCTGTGTGGATAACATTTTTTTTTATTATAGTTCCATGGCAAAACATACAAGAAAAATCAACTATATATGAGCTCACTACTGACCGTGGTTAAATCAGTTATGTGCATCACTGGAGAATCTTTTGCAGAATGAATCCCTTTCCTTGAATTAATTGCACGCGACTCAGCAGCCAGCAATGCATCATAATGATTTGACCTTTCTTCAAAATCTCGATGCCTGACTACAGTGGCAAAGCCTCGAGAGACAACCATCTCAGCAACATTCATTCCAGGTTGGTTAGTTGAGGCAGAAGAGTTATCATCAGCTCCACTCTTTACAAGGAAAACTGACCCAAAATCCATTACTCTAGAATCAGCTGGATTAGGGACTGCCCCATTGGATCCATCAGCTGCACCAACCTTCCTAGAGTATTCCATTGACACATTGACCTGACAATAATTTAACTGTGAGAATAACGCAACCATAACTTCCATCGTACATATCAAGCCAAGAACCATACTTGATTTCCAATAAGACGGGTGCGTAAGAATTCTTTAGCCTCGCGGGCATATGGTGCCGGTTTCTCATCTCTTCTTGGATTCCCCATTTTAGGTGCTCTGATGCTTGAGAGATTGACTCTACGCTCAGCTAATGGGCTTCCAAATGGAGCAGCATCATCAGCAACAACTATGCAATCACCACTTACAACCTCTACAACCTAAAAATTAATTACACAATAACTTCGTTCAAATCAAGGTTTCAAAAGCATGTGTAGGTGGTATGCAATTGGCACACTGCAGAAAGCAACGTGGTATGCAAAAACATATCTGGTCACACATTAAAATACTAACAAATATTTATATTGATATATAGAGTATTATCATTTGTAAAATAAGTACCTAAGTTAACACTACAAGTTTTAAGCTGCTAACAAGTATAGTTTAGGGCTTTAACTTTCAGTTTAAATTGACTCAAAATGAACAAGATAAGGCTTTATTAAGTTCACATGTAGACAGCATATGTCATACATGCCCATATGTGGTGGTCACCTTGCGGTCCTCTTTGAAATATGCCAACACTTGCGGCCACCACAATGAAAGATTTTTAAAACCAGGGTTCAAGTGCAGAAGTTATAGGGTGCAAAGGCATAAATTTCAAGGAAGCCAACCCAGCTAAAATACACATACTTTTCCAGTGAAATTTTGGTCATGAATGGCTTTTGAATTTGTAGCTGGAGGCACATAGTTTGTCCAGATTCTCAGGCGATCCTTCTTAGCTTGAAGTTCAGCAGCCTTCAACTTACGTTTGGCATCATCTTCCATCATGTTTGCACTCCATTCCACATACTTAGCGAAACCCTGTGGAGAGAAAAAACAATATTCTGTTACAGAAACATGTCACACGTAATGGAATATTCAATTTTACAAGTAAATTTATACTACATATTCACCAAACTCATACAAGAAAACATTTACCTCATGTCAAAAGCAACTTTTTTATTTTTCCTTTGGAAGAGCAATAATAATCCCAGCAAAGCAGAAAGTCAAACAATTGAACTCACAGTTAAGGAATAAGGCTTATCACACAGTAGAAGGCATCGACCTTGTTTAAGTAAAATATACATAGAAAAGGTGCAATTTAGGAAGTAGAAAGGACATGTAACTTCAGTTTTTTGTGGCGTTCTTAAATAGATCCATTTTTAAGTGTAAGATAAAACAAGTGCCTGTGCTAGGTATCACTTTTCTCCTTCAAGCTGTTGTTGAGAAGATATATTTTTCTTGTTGAATTGCACTTTACTGGAAAAGCTACGTTTAACATTGATCACTCAGATTATTTAAAATGGCTTGTAGAATTGTTCGCGAGAACAAATTCATTAAACAGAACTTGTTGTGATAAGTTTTTGCACCAGATTTAGCTCATGCGAAATAAAAATCTATTTTCCCTGCAACTTTTTTGCTGATTGATGCAATGAAAACAATGTAATGTGCAAACCTATATTAATTCATCTCAACATAGATTAAAGAAAAAATCATTTATAACTCAACTATTTTATTAATATAATAGAAAATCTAAATGAAAAAATATTAAATAGGAGAACAAATTGAATTCATCTCAGCACACTTGCATATGCTGAAGTGTATCAAATATCAGTGAAGTATAGTGGAATAAATTTTAATTCAATTGACTATCTATTGTTGTTTTAGTACCAAAACCATATTGTTTTGATCTAGGACCAAAAGCATGGCATCGAATGAAATTTTTTACCTTGATCACAACAAGATAGGAAATATGATTCAAAAATTTAATAAAAAAAATCATCCATATAATAACTCCAGAAGAAAATCTAACGCGAATATAGATTTTCAAAAATCAGGTCATTTTCATCCATCAGATAGAAACTACAGAAGAAAAATTAACTTCAGATTGCTATCTTATCTATATTAATAAGCGCAGCAGTTCAGTGTTTCCTGTACAAATTTTTAAAAAAAACATACATACATACATTCTGTACAAGCTCAAGTGCAAGGTCTTTTGCAGTATCACCATCTGGATAATAAACTGAGCCAATTAGATTGCTGAATTTATCTACGCCTTCAAGAACAATTCTCACCTAAAGAAGTTTGGAGGTTAATATTAACTGAATGAACCAAATGTTGAAGCTCATAAACTGGAAATTGCAAACAAACATACATCTCTGTTTAAGATGCGAGTTTCAGTAAAGTGTTTAGCTTCCCTCCCAAATGGATCAGGTGCAACTTCGGTAAATGATGCAGAAGATGCAGCAATCCTCTGTGCCGAAGTTAGTGGCCGTCGAGTTTCACCAGCATTTTCTCCACTAGTATCATCTGCTGCAACTTCATTCTCAGGAATAGCATCACTAACAGGCCTTCTTCCCATCGAAGGAGACTGTTTAATGATCCATTATTTTGTCATTTCAAAGTGAAATAGCAGAATACATTTTCCTCTGCAATAATTTTAATTTTGAGATAAGGCATACCTGGATCCCTGCTACAAAAACTTGCACAAACTGGAATGTGGGGAGGAGGTAGACTCGAACAGTGCTACCATCACGAACCTGCTCGACAATTCCCTGCATAGGTTTCCCCTTGTTTGCAGCGAGCAGCCCCATTGCATCTAAATTACTAGGATCACCAATAGCTGAAGGTGGCAAATTTCTCACAGCTAACTCTGAAGCACCAGGATCCTACAAGATTTAGCCAAAAAATGCATGATTCATCCATACTTGTGTCCAGTACTGCTCTAACCATATGTTTGTGTAATTGGATAAGTTTGTGTAATTGTCTAGCTTCAATGTAGCTAAGTTTACAATGCCAATCAAAGCTTCCAGATTTGACCTTTAGCAGTTACCCAGCATGAGAGTTACTCATTCTTGAGGTAATCAAACAAACAGTGCAATAAGTAGCTTCATGATGAGTGAATTAGAGAAATTGGAGTGAGAAGATAAGGGTGTTAGGCACTGCTGATTAATAGAAGAAGAAAAACACATATAGTAAAGAAAGAAGATCACACAAGAGCCCACAAGATCTATGAAGTGCAAATTTTATTAACTAGCCTAGCTTTGAATTAGAAAAAGAGCTGGCATATGTTCAACAGAGAGTTCTCTATAGTTGCAAGATCATTACTTAATATTAACACAAATAAAACATACAACAATGCAAAATTATGGATCTTAGCCTAGAGTAGGCAAACCTAAAAAACTCCACTCATCATAGTTTGATATACATCGAGCAGCCATTAACATCCACAACAAACACATATAATAAAGACATTCATCTTCTGTGGATTAGAGAAAAACCATGTGGATGATCACCTTGTACAGGAGAAGATTTTGAAAGCATCACCAGCATAAAACAGACAAAGAGCACTAACCTTGGTCCAGCGCCCAAGGCCCTGTTGTTTGGCTTGCTCTTCCAAATGTTGTAATTCTGCCAGGTATGGGCTTGCTTCGCCTTTTTGTTGGCCTTGCTCTCTTACCTGACAATAAAGAAATCTTAGCTCGAATATCAACATCAAAACATTTTTCTAAGCTACTGAGAAGTATACTAAAACAAACAAGAGGCACTATGTATTCTTACTTTTGCCCATCCTTCAGAAACAACTAAGTATGCTACATTCTTATCTCCAAGAAAAACAGTACCAAATTCTCTTCCAATTGAAGGAACTATGTAGTCCACCCTGAATGTGACTTCCTAAAAAATATCAAGATTGTGAGAAGCATGTTGTCTTCCCTAATGGTATGTAAAATATCCACAAGTTAGATACGGACCTTCCCAATACAAAGCTTTCTCAAAAACTCCCTGCTCTCCCATGCAAATGGCTCATCAACACCACCTCGACGAGCCTAATCCATCATATAATAGTCACAATATAATGCATTAGAAAAAACTAAGGCACACATGACAATGAACAATTTCCAAGTGAAAAGTAGTTCATCCATTAAACACAAGAAAAAGAAGAAGAAAAGCGTACTCATGCATGACCTATTACTACTAGGAGTTAGGGCATCTCCAATAATGATTAGAGCTCTAAATTAGGTTTTTTTCCAATATGTCACATCAATAACGCATCAAAAACATTAAAATCTACTTCTCTGCTTTTTATTTATTATTTATTAGTAAATGATCTCACCCATGTTACTAATTTTAAGAGAGAGAGAGAGAGAGAGAGAGAACAGTTTTGAAATTTCACAACTGGTCTTAGAATAAAAACCTCAAAGCCCAACTTTTTTGATTTCACAGATCTCTCAAAAATCTTGCATTAGAGATGCCCTAAAACACCATCAAACTAATAATGAATTTCGAAGACACATTTCTAGTCAAATTTTAACGAAAAAGAGAGAGAAAGAGTGCATTGTTCTCGCTCAAGATGTTTGGGGGAAAAAACTCGCATTTACATAGTTCACTGATAATTCCAAACAATGTGACAGCCATGCGAGGCTTAGTTACCAGTCTAGGAGTAATCAGGGAAGATAAAGTGATGGTTTTTTCAGGAGGTATTGCTGCTTTTGTATTTCCCATTATAACCAAGGAGTCTCCAGAGGGGACAGCCTTAACTTTCCCCCTCAACCATCCTGCTGTTGCAGGTGCAGCCGCCATGTCAATAGCTGATGCCTAAAATCAGTATACAAAACACCACATTAAGAAAAGTGAAGGTATGACCCAAAATAAGAATTGGAAAGTTTATTCGTAGACTATAAGTCCAGTCGAGTGTGCACTTATTCTATAATCGCGAGGATCATCCAGTAGATCCATCAAAACTTGATCAATTGTAGTGAAAAAGTGGACAAATAATATAGAAAACACAACAATCGTGCAGAATTATATCTCTAATGGGTAACACTTAAAACAAGTACGAAACTTGCATAAAGGTTCGATCTTTCACAGATCTAGCGAACAGCAAAGACATCACAATTAATTGGAATGAAAATCATGTTAGATCTCAATGTTAAAAACACAGAAACCGGATCAGAAAATGCAAGAATCCTCGTAGGACTACGATAATAACATAATCCCCGCAAAACAAAAAACCTTTTCTCAATCAAAAGAGGAAAAGACAATCTTGATTCAGAAGGAAGCCCGATCTAGTTCAAACGCAATGGACCTATGGAAGAAAGGCTTAACCTCAGCTGATCTCACAGACAAAAAGCCTCCTACGGATCAGAGGCGCCTAATCGAAGAGAAAGACGCTACTTGATGCTTGCGCCACCAAATTCGACGCAAGGGGGAGGAACTCGTTCGTCGGAAGTACGCCGCAACCTAAGCTGACCGGGGTAACGCGAAATTTGATTTATATCAGCTTCCTATAAAGCGAAAGTACGCAGTTACCCCTCACGGAGATTAACATGAATATATTGGGAGATTAAGATGAATAAAATTTGATACGCATTTTCCATTTTTCGAAATATCCTAAATCAGCCTCCTGACACGTGGTATTAAGGTAGGATGGGCTCTCTTCATCGAGCAGGATCGTCCATTTTTCTAATCAGTTAATCATCCCCTGGCCGAATTTGCGATTGTAATCCAATTGCACTTAGATACGATCCTCTTAGGTTTACGTTTGATTGTAGTTTATGTTTAGGTAGATGGCCAAGGCCGCCCGTAGGCTGTCCTTGCTCGGCGCCCGACAGTGCTGCCAACTACTCACTGTCGATGACCTCTGAGCGGTTTTGGCCGTCTATATTTACCTAAACTATATTCTAAATGGAGATAGATAAATTTAGAGGGGATCACAATCAATTGTGACCAGATTGTGATAGCAAATCCGGCCTCAATTGCCAAGAGGGCCATCCTTTGGTCCAAAATAGTAGACCAGAGGATCCCTGTTGCTTGTAATCCCGAGAAAAGATCCTCTAGTCCACTTTTTTTTTTTTTTGACTAGAGGATAGTCCATATGTATTTACGGTTGGATTGTAACTACGATCCGGCTGCAATTGATTATTATCCGTCTTTGATAGTTTAGGTTAAGATAGACGGCCGGAGGCTGTCGACTGTGGGCAATAGCTAGGTTGTCGAGTCGGGGGCTTCTGACTGTCTGATCCGATTCAAGCTACAACTTAGAACGGAAGGTAAACTCAAAGATATAATCCATATGCAATTAAGATCATCCTCGGTAAAAAAAAAAAAAAAAAATCAATGGACTCACTCCTCCGTAATCCCATGCAATAAAAATTCAAAATTTACACTAAACATCTCAAACGTTTTGAAACAGTTTGAATGCCGAAGAACTTACAAATCCTAAAATTAATAAAAATAATTTGAGTGCTAATCACGCAGCGATCATGAAATTACCATTTTTAAAAATTATTTAGCATTTAAAAAATACTTGGTACCCAAATATAATCATGTCTTATGTGCAAAATGTCATTGGAAGAAAATCAAAAGAACTCCCTAATTTTCATTAATATTAAAATATTATCTTATTTTTTAAAAGATTAAAAAGGTACTTTATATATAATTGTACCGTAGTAAATTTTATTCAAAATTATTTTAATTGACGCGAGGTTTTGATCAAAATTATTCTAATAATTTTAATCAATTTACTAATGTAATACTAAAATTGAGAGAGTGCTAGGTAAACAGGTTTAGGAGGTTAGAATATGAGAATGAAATCTGTTTTATTCTCATTCTCGGTACTTGGTAAATGAGAATCCAAATCAAAATATAGGTTTGATACCCCTAATTTCATAACTTAATCTCTCTAAGTTATCGCTAAATATATTTCCTTCTCAATTAAATCTATTAGCAAATATATATTAAGCGCCCTAAATTGTTAAATCATCAAATAATTAAA
>JBBPFP011267224.1:0-10346 GCA_037974795.1 Kaempferia galanga
TCGTGACGGGCGCTGCCTCGCCCCGCGTCACGGGTGAGGACGCGACCCGCTCCCTCGCCGTGACGCTGGCGATCAAGGAGGCGGCCGCGACGGGCCGCGAGATCCCGGTGCCCGACGGCCTCGTCCCTTCGGCCTGACCCGCGTCACGCCGGTGGCGACGGCGCGCGGGGGGAGAAGAGGATCCCGAGGCTGTTGGTGATCTCGAGGGCCAGGACCCGGAAGTTCATGAACGTCGACGGGATCGCGAGGCTGGCAAGGAAGGTGGGGTTCGAGGTGGTGGTGGGGGAGGCCGACTTCGGCGGCGTGGCCAACTTCTCCCGGCTCGTCAACTCCTGCGACGCCATGCTGGGCGTGCACGGCGCGGGGCTCACCAACGCAGTGTTCCTGCCGACGAACGCGGTTCTGATTCAGGTGGTGCCTTTCGGGAAACTGGAGTGGATCGCGGCGAACTACTTCCGGAATCCGGCGAGGGAGATGGGGCTGCGGTACCTGGAGTACACGATCGGAGCCGAGGAGAGCACGCTGACGGAGCTGTACTCGAGGGACGACCCGGTGTTCAGAGATCCGGAGTCGATACACAAGCTGGGCTGGTTCAAGATGGGCGCGATCTATCTGGACAAGCAGAACGTCAGGCTGGATTTGAGGCGGTTCAGACCGGTTTTGGCCAGGGCTCTCAAGCTTCTCAGAAAGCAGTAGTGAAGAAAGGAAACGAAATCCGCCACCGAGGAATATATTAAGAATTTCAAAATATAAGAATATGATATGCAAGATGACATCATCTCACTTCATGAAACATTTTAACTTGGGCAAAACAAAAGAGCGTATGATTTATGTATTTTCTATTTTCTAAAAAATTAAAAAATATATATGATTTTTTAAAAAATGGGTTTGGTTTATATTTTTCACATCTGTTTTTTTTAAATATAGAGTATTTTTTAAAAAATTAAAGAATATTTAAAAGTCATTTTTAAAAAATTAGAAAATATGATTTTTTTTTTTTTAGAAAATAAAAATGGCTCAAACCAAATACCCCTTAATTTTTTAAGAAAAAAAGAGCGTCACATTCTATGCTCTAGCAATTATAAAGTCATCGTAATTGTTACAAAAGTTATAATAGTTATATCAGTTACAATTTCATAACTAAATCATAACTCTTATAATGCATACTTAATCTATTTAAAAATATTTATATTGTAACAATCTATTACGACGTAGATTTAATCATGTTCACCTATTATCCACATTATTACCGTTATGAAACTGTAACTATTACAATGTAAATTCGACCTATTTACCTAACATTCATATCGTAATGTAACAACTACGAAAGCATAGCTATTATAATGTATATTTATCGTATTAAAAAATATTCATATTACAACATCCTATTACGATGGAGATTCAACCCTCTTCACTTATTATTTACATTGTAACAACAATAAAACAATAAAACTGTAACTGTTAAAATGTAAATTCAACCTGCTTACCTAGCTGTAGGTACAAAACTTGTTGTAGTGTAATCTAACATTCACGTTGTAATCTAACATTCATGTTGCAGTGTAATAGCTACGAAATGTAGCTACAACACTTGTAGTAGTATAACCGTTACAATTTCATAACTGTTATGACACACTTTTTGTTCAAAGGTTTAGACAGGAAATATATATGAAAGACAATTGGATAATTGTATATAGATTGCCGAGGGTACGAAGCACTCTTTCCATGAAAAAAATCAAAATGGAATGCCAATTTATCATTTGGAAAAAAAAAAATTGGAATGCCCTTCGGCTTTTTTATCCTTTAACTTTTGGTATGCAGATCTAAAAGGGATGAATCAAACCTCAGCATAATAACCCTAACTCGCTAATAGCACTCAAAACCATTCTGACTGACAACTTCTTTGTTAAACACAGGTAACAAATGGAATCCTACAAATTAATGGTGTTTGGACCTTGCTTTATTGTTTAAAGCATTAAATGTGCCAACATATTTGATTGTTTGGAAACAAAAGGGCCTGACTGTAATACTTGAAAAGTACAAAATTAATAGGCAATCAGCATAAGCCATGTTTACCATAACACTCATTTGAGCTCCATGCTCAGCTCTTTCCCCTGTTCATGTAGGCGACCAAGAGCCATGCTGGAGCTTCGGCGATGTAGCATAGCTGCTCATAGAAAACAAAGCTCCAAGTTATCAAAAGGGAATTTCAACCTAGCTACAAGTAAATATATAAGTGAGCATTATTAATGCAGATTGCCTGGCCACAAACTGGCTGTTCTAACACAGGAAGCACAAGTGAGTTGAACTCAATATACAAGAACTAAATTACATGTTTTGTCCATCTAATCCACCTTATCCAAGTTCCCACCTGTTCTCCCAGAGCTCTGAGTCCAAGAATTTGGATGCCTGTGAAGTTATCCCAATGAAAAATGAAAATACATATGACCGACTTCCTATGATGCTACGGTGTATGGCTCCTCAACAATTGGGGAGAAGCTAAAAAATAGACCGGGCAAACTCTGCCATGGCATGTTTCGTTCCATTTTGCAGACACTTCTGTGGCATTGCTTCTTGTTCAAGATGTGTCACTTTAACTTCTGTAGTATTGTTGCATTTTACTTTTTTTGGGCAGCCTGGATTTGGGATTGGTGTTCCCTGAACTAGGCGATGACCCACCCTTGAGCCACTCCAAGGCTTCCGATGCAGCATCCTTCTCCGCAAGTTTCTTGCTGCTACAAGGTTGCCCAATAAATTGCATTCCATTGAACTCAACCATCGCTCGGAACCGATCATTCCTGAGTTGCTTTGTCTTGTAAGTAGGGTTCTGGTGCCCAGCTCTGCTGAGCAATGTCTGCAATTGGTTCTTGGAGTTATCACCACCGCCTGAGTTGCTTTCAAGCAGAGACTTTGCGGCCTTTGGTTTCAGCTCCTGTCGACCAACAACAAAACGACCATTGCAAGGATCTTCTGCCGCTAGCAATCTAATTGCTGAGAGGAGATCCTCACTGCTCTGTATGTCCATTCTAGGATTGACAAGCTGTTTAAGAAACAGGTGTGAGCAGAAAGTTACAAGAACTGTTTCAAAAAACACTTAATGTGCAGCATCAACTCAAGGACAAGAGAAGATGGTTATCAAGCCAAACACAAGTATTCTTTCTACTAAACTGCACACAAAGCTACCAACTAATACTAAAGTGAAAAAATAACCATACTTTGCGTTGAATAAGCTCTTCGAGCTCTCTTTTGAGACTAAGATAAGTTGATTGTAGCTCAGGCTTCATGAAGAATTCTAGGTAACCATCCAACATCTTCACGTGTCCATCCTTAAAAACAAAAAAAAAAAAAACATAGTAAGCAACAATAAAGTGGAATGCCCAAAAATGCATAAATAAATAAACAAAAAATGAAACTAAAGCAGCTCACAAGTCCGCCTCGCAAAATGTTTCCCCCAAAGAGCAGCAGTACAGAATCAGATACACCAGTTGAATCTCGAAGAAACACAGAATTAACCTTAACCTTTTCGTTGAAAACTAGCCATGGATATGGAATCTTTGCTACCTTGCTATTAACTGAATTCTGTGAAAGAAAAATTACGATGTAAACAAAACTATAACTGTAGAGCCTACTATTATTATGAGCTTAGAACTTTCATTTGTTGCAATAAAAAAAACTACAGGCATGTATCATGCGGTCAAATGAACAGGTAGAGAGGAAAACTTACAAAGTAAAGGCTAACTTGACCATCATCCATTGTCTTCAAAGATATTGACTTTGCCTTATTCTGTAGAACGTCAAGTTAATCATCAAGAATACTCATTCTTTAATTATAGAAGTTGGACAGTTGAAAATCAAAGAAACAGAAACAAAACCAAATATTTTAAAGAAGAATACTTAAAATTATCTAGCTATGTTTGTCTCCACTATTTGAGTTGGCTACATCAATCTTATCCAAACATTGACCTCCCTGCTATATAATTAGTAATCTTAATATAGATCAATTAATTGAATTTTGATTCAATTAACTAAATAGAAGACAGACATTCAACTATAGACTCTATGAATCACTTTTGAACATGTACAAATATTATGTTCTAGTTATAATTAACTTCCAACTTTTAGGTAATGAAGTTTATTTCTACAATTCCAACTTTATATCTAATCTACTTGTCCTATCACAATAGCATTCCCAAATCATATACCAAAGTTATTTTATCTTTAATATGATTACTGAAGTCAACTTGTATAAAGATAAAATAAGAAGTTATAGACAATCCTAGATGAAAAATCATCTGTCACACAACTCTAATACTAATAACTATATTAATCAGATATCTTTTACTCCAACAACATAATTACTAGATAGTTTTATTCACGAAACCTATAAATAGTTTACACATGCATTACAGAATTAGTGTGTGTGTATCAATATCACTAGTAAAATATATTAAGTATAAGTTATATTAGATTTTTAGGATTAATTGAATGAAATAGGTCAAAAAAATTTAGAACAAAATGAAATATAAAAAAGATAAATAATTTCAAGATGTAAGAAATAATTCAAAAATATTAGGAAATGAGCAATATTATGCTTCATTAAAACAGTTACTATATTGCTTTAGGAAGTCAATAAAAATAATGAGTCAGATCTTGCCCCAATAACTAGCCAATTACCTACTCTTTCTACCACTGTATATAAATATAAAAAAAAAATTAATAGAACAAATAATATTAAACCTGCTTTGATAAATTAATAATATTTTTCACAAAAATTTAAATTTTCATTTAAGAATTATCCATATAATAAAATATATTTTCATCAATACATTTATTTTATTCTAAAAATGCAAAAAAAAAAGAGAGGTTAAATTAAATTAGTGCAAAAATATTTAGAAGATGTACTACAAATTAATTATGATCGTGATTAAATTATTAATTTCAACAAATAATCCATCGTGACTCAATAAAAAAAAATTGCACAAAATGTATTCTAAGACTTTAATAACTCATTATCAATAAAAAAATATACATAATGTGAATGCATGACAAAATAATTAATAAAATTAGTTCTTTCATGGAAATTTAATAAACATTATCATAAAAATTTATTGTTAGAATTAAATACAGCATCAATGTGTGAATAATAATGGGAAAACTAAGGAACTTGAAACTTAGCTAGATATGATTGAGGAGAAATCAAAATAATCACACTTGGTAGTACATTAAAACAATTGGCTAAATATTATTAATTTTTCATGGAGAGGACTAAAAATCCTATGAGACAATAAAATAGATGGGAATCTCTTTGAACATTAAAGAGATTTCAGTATAAATACCAAGGAAATTTCACTCTTCATAAATTCTCAATTCATTGCAATATATTTTATTGCTCAATTTTTCAGGATATTGAGAAAAACAATCTGATTATTAAACTAATAATACATAGTATAATTAATAACTGATATATTAATATAAAAGTAATAAACACTCCTTATAAATATAGAATTATTTATATCATAGTAATGTCTGAGAAAGATATGTTTGATATTTTAAAACAAAATTAATGATTAATATATTTAATGATATATAACAAATAGTATAATTATAATTATTGATGAAAAATAAAGTATATGATATATATTTAATTAAATTGGAAAATTGGATTAGTTAATAAAGCAATAAGGAATTTAACTACCATTTAAAATTGGATTACTATATTAAATTAATAGTTAATATAATTGACAATTGAAAAACAACATCATATTAATAAAAAGCTTGTCTAACTATAATCATTAGACATGTTAGATTACTAATACTCAAATTAATAACATCAAAAATAAAATGAATTAATCTAATTAAACAAACTAAGACAACAATTGAATAATTAAATTAGTTAAAACTAGTCCTAAACTCTTCCAAATTTCATTAGGAATATTATGCAAACTTACAGTTTTTCCTGCCTTCATTTTCTTTAAAGGTTTTTCAACTTCAGACAATATATCTGTCTATCTATCGATGTCTATCTAACAAATTTATGATTTCTAAGTTTACAGGGAATTTTAGCCTCAAATTTTTTTATTAAAATTATTAATAATGAGATATGGCAACATTCAAAATCATGCCACCCTCTATTTCTTTCTCAATTACAAAATCCTCCATATGCTCCCTTGTACCCCTCATAAATTCTCTATGCATGTTCATTTTAATCTCAGTCAAGTATAAATTTTTTCCATCAAAAATACGATGATCTATGTTCTCCCAAAATTCTCTTCTGATTTCATCCTTCAATCCTACCGCAATAATTTTAATTCCAATTCTATTAGCTATGAAAATTATTTAATTGTAATCCTTTTCTAGAAAATACTTCATTTTGATTTTTAGTTTGAGCAATCTGCCAAATTTTATATCTTGTAAAATGCCTATTTATCAAGCCTTTTCTTCAACTATATTTTTCCTACAAACATGTTATTGCATGTTCTTTGCATCATTGGATTTACAAAGTCTGGTCATTCTCTTGAAAGTGTTTATATGTAGAAGAGGTTAATCTAATGTTACAATAATAGACTAGCTTCTAGACCCTCATTTTCCCACAACAGTGTGAATATCCTTGCCTATTTTCCATCATATCTGGGTTCTTATGTGATTGATTGCATCTAGCCAACTTCCTAGGTTACCCTTTGAACATCGAGGTACTCAAGTAGTCAAGGTCCCTTGTGTCGCCTAAAGTTTACAATGTGATTATAAGAAATAGGGTTGAGATTCATGCTCAATTTTTACACACTTTTAACACAAGTTGTCAAGGCCTAATGTAACCATTAGCCCTTTTCCATTCTTTGTTGAAAAGAATAGTGCAGAAAATTACTGGTTTAAAGTATTGAGAACTTACAACAACAGAACAAACCCCTGGATATAAGCCAGCACATATTACAGCACGGACAAGGCTTTCATCTCGATTCCATTTGTTGCAAGTAATTAAATTATCATCAACAAGACCAGATTCCTTCAGAAGAGGAAGAAACTGCTTTCGAAGAGAATCAATAGCTTTCAAAGTTTGTGCTGAAAGAAAGTTCTTCCAGCAATATTCGTATCCAGACTGCTCTCTTTCTGCTTTCTTCCATCCCTCATAAGCTCGAACCAAAGCAAGATGATCACTATAATCACGGGAAGAAAACTGAGATTTTGCAGATTCTGCCAACTGCAATAAAATTACAAGTCATCATAATCAAAATTTGTTGTGCTGGGAATTTTTGAAATCTGAGAACTCAAACATAGTGAAGGTTGCAAGCAAGATATTATATGCAAAAAAGGAATAGGAAATGTTCTTTCCATTTTATCATCCTATATATGGGGCTGGAGTGATCTTTTTGCAATCGGATCTCAACTGAACAAAATTTTGTACTCCTAAATGCAAATCCTCACATTGCAGGGCCCGGATATGTGGATGTTTTGCATGTAATTCCCTTTTATTTGAAAAGTAATTCATTGCAAGCTAGCTAATGGCAGTTGGGTTATGCCATACTAAGAACATCAGAAGACAACTGGAAGAAACTTAGCTAGTTATAGCACCAAGATCCAGGAAACAAACATTAAGTTAATAATCAGTTAAAAGCACACAAGAAAATCACGTACATCTTTCTTGTCAAAGGGGGTCAAAAATGGATCTCTAACACTTAGACCAGCAACAACAGTCAATATAGGATCAAGACAGTTGAACATAGCTCCATAAATAAGCATTTTTCCCAATTTGGGTTCCAACGGAAGCATTGACAAGTGATGTCCTGTAGAAAGAAGTATATGACAGTTCAAAAAAAAAAAGATTATTACAATAAGAAGAATGGTCAATAACAGAATAGATGAGCAAATATCACTTGGTACCTAGAATAGTCAATTCTTCCTTCTCATCCAATGCACCAATTACTTTAAGATATTCTATGGCATTTTGGACCTACAATGGAAATAAATTATACTTTCACATGGCATTAAAATCACTCAACTACCAAAAAATTACAGGAAGATGAGAAACAAAATCAACCACCAGATGGGTTTGTCACCAACAGCAGACCATTTGATTTTCAATGTTTATTTTGAGCAAAGCCCTCAGTTTGAACAGGTATAACAAGACAAATTGTAGTTGAGGGGTGATGACATCCAATTATTTCAATTTAAAAAAGATAGAAATACATACTTGAAAATCAGAGCACCTAGCTAGCCAAGTCAATTAATTGCTACTGTTTGACATAAATTAAATGAACAAAATCCAGAACATACTGAAAGACGTTCTGGTGACTGCAATGCTCTGGATAAGAACTCAGATATGCTTCCAAGACGAAGACTTTTGATTTGCAGGCAAAGAGATTGTAAGGGTGTCCTTAAAAGCTCAGGTAATTGGTAATCAGCAAATGCATCATAGACACATTTTGGATAAAGGTGATAGCACTCCCCAGGCTGTACACGACCAGCTCTCCCTCTTCTCTGTAGAATAATCCGTGCTAACATTAATAATTCTCAACAAAATCAAATTAAAAGGAATTCAAAAATGATTAAGGAATCAGGGAAAAAAACAAAATATGAAGGAAACAAAATATTAATTAAATTCTTTTGCAATAGTTTGAACTAAAAATTTAAGCAGATTGAAATTAACTCTTACTTGTCTAGAAGCTGCCTTTGAAATCCAGGCTGGAAGCAAACAAGGGGTGTTATTTAGAGCATCATATGAAGTCTCCTTTGCCTTTCCACAATCGACAACAAAAACCACATCATTGATTGTGATACTTGTCTCAGCCATGTTAGTTGCAAGAACTATTTTCCTCACACCATTTTCAGGTTTATCAAATATTAACCTCTGCAAAAGAAGAACAAGAACTGGCTTAGAAAAAAGAGTCTAAAATTAAATAAGACAAAGTAGCAGTAGATAATACCAAAGTATATTAAATGGATTTGAGGAGAAAACAGATTTACTACTCAAACTCATAAGATTTCTGGTTAATTAAAATAATGGCTTCTGGTTAATTAAACATAAGATTTTTGGTTAATTCAAACCATGATTTCTCCATAATTAAATACAAGAATAGTTAATTATAACCATGATTTCTCTTTAATTAAACACAAGAATAGTTAATTATAACCATTATTTCTGGAAATTAAACCCAAGATTTCTGGTTAATTAAACGCAAATTTTTTAATTTATCAATTCTAAATTTCTGATTTTAATAGTGGAAAACAATTAAAAGAAAAAAGATGACATTATGAATTTAAAACCAAAAACTCTTGGACCAACACCTAATTGATTAATTATTTTAAATTAAATCTTCTATAATGATTTCTTTACTATCAACAAAAAGAAATACTTTTATATCTCTCTTAGATACTTAGATACTTGGATACTAGTTGCTCTGGGAAGCAAGAGTCCAGTTTTGGTGGTTCTATGTTATGTAGTGGTGCTAACTCAGATCTGAGTTGTCAGACGTAGCAACACACAGGGCCACCGCATTGCGAGAATAATAGGTCCTCAATTCAAGCACACTAGTGAGTGTGTAGACCACATTAAGGCAGTGTAAAAGTATCTTTATCAGCACTCACATCTTGGTTTTTTGTGTTTCAACGTCTTTGTAATGACATCTAATCAGGTTTCTGATGTGATGGATCATTATTGTAAAAAAATTTTAGATTTTTATCCTTCGTGCAAATTCTTTGGTATCTATACTTCTCTTGATATTAGTATTTATTTATAACATTTGACCTTGACTCCTACTTAACAATCGTTCTTATTGCCTTTAACATTTTTTCCATATTCTAGCGAGTGGTCTAGTGAACCCAACCGAAACAAAAATGTAGTACCTTTATATACAGTTATTGATTTTGTTCCTTCAATAGATTTTTTTAATAGTTGGCATTGCAATCGTGATATGTTTTGGAAAATTGTAAAAAAAAAAAGATATTGTGTCAATTAATTTTTCTCCTTTAGGCTGTGGACGCCGACATTATTTTAATGTGGATGACAATTGTTGGAATGTCCTAGTGCACATATTAGCGGGTGCATTGGGCTGCGACAGTTCGAGCACAATAATTGAATGCCAGACTTCTAAAAAGTCAAGATAAAGGCTTAAATGTTCTTTGGTAATGGTAAAAAAATGTCTGAGTCCATTAGTTGACAGAAAATGCAATTGAAAATTTGAGTACAGTATCAAAAAATTTCCATAAGGTTTTCTAAAAGTAGCCGAAACTTAACATCCCTATTTGACAAAAGCGGTGTAGGTAGATTATGCAACCTATGTGTTAGAATAATTATAAATATGGCTAGGGATAATTTAATATCCCTAGGTATGGATAGGAATAGTTTAAATATCTCT